>SEMN01000690.1:0-242568 GCA_005408345.1 Macquaria australasica
ATACATACATATATATGTATGTGTGTGTATATATGTATGTGTGTGTGTATATATATATGTATATATATATGTATAGCCCCAACACATTCATATATTGAAGAGATGCAGATAAATGGAACTAGCACTAAAACAGTTTTTGGCCTCGGACTGAAAGGGTTAAACAGCGCACAGTTACACATAAAGTACAATATTTATGTGCTACTTTGTGTGAAATTTTATATATGCAAATGATAACTGAACCATTGGCACGCAAGTGTCCCAAGTCCACCACAGTTTTTATCCGAAAACAGTTTTGTTTGTTTGATTCTAATCCCATCTATTGCACAGCACACATTCCTGCTTGTACTTTTGTCTTTTGTAATCAGTATTTTATGTTTATGATTCTTACAGATACTAAGAAGTCAAAGTGGCCTTTTTCAAGGCGTAGTTCGGTAGGTGTGTTGTTTGTCTGTTAGTTGTTGTGTGTGGCTGGTGCCAATGGGGTGCTTGTGGTTTGTTTTTGATGTGCTTTGTTTTAGCAGCGGGCAGTTGGTTTGGACATTGTTCTCTGACCCACTTCTCAAAGCAGATTAATGTGGTTCCTCTTATCCCTCTTGGCCCACACAGTTTTTGTAATTGGTCAACGTTGAAATGCAGAACTTGAGCCAAACTTGTTAGTTTAGTTTTTGAACACTGTCATATGGAGGGATATTTGAACAAAATAACAAATCTGCAAACACCTTTCCCTTTTATAACAGTGTCTTTTCCTTCACCTTTCAGACTAAAGGGAAGTTGCAGACAGGCACAGCGTCAGATATTGAAAAATATCTTTCAACCTCACGGATTCAAGACTGGAGAAACTCTGACCTTCAGAGGTACAAGGTGAGAAATGAACGCTGTCAGCAGCAAAAGCCCTTAAGCATCCAGGCTGTTTGTTATGTAAATCATCATGTTGGTTCTGACTGTGCAGTGACTTCTAATCCAAGCAAAGTCAGAGTTTGAACAGCTATGATCCAGATTTCCAATTCAAATAGATCTCAGTGTTTAACAAGGGACTAAGAAATAACAGGACGGCAGTTAGAGGGACGCTCCTGCAACGTTTAAGTTGCACAAGAACCAGAATTTCTAGGCAGTAAGCAGTCAGGTGAACCCTACACACGTACATAAACAAACACTGACATACGCTTGAGTGTCTCAGGATGGTGGTAGGAACTTTACAGTGACAGAATATACCGTTTTTATACAAACACACGTTCTGATGTGTAAATAAATGTCTCATTTCCCTGTTTAAGTCCTTCTTCATAGTATTTTTTCTTGCCAGTGCATTAATTTGTCTTTCTGCCCGTCCGTGTGCAGGACTTCTCTCTGGCGGAGTTCCTGCGGGACCAGTCTTCCCAGGTGAGCACCGCCTCTGACCCTCAGGGCTTCAAGAGACAGGAGGCCATCTGGGAACTCTTCACCAGCGAGTGTGTTTACTTCCTGGATCAGCTCATGGTTCTCAAAGAGGTGACTGTCCATACAAAGCCTCATAATGGACACGCACATGCAAATACACACACACACACACACACACACCCCCACACACACACACACAGACAGGACCACAAATAAATAGACCAAACCCAAACGAAACCCAACACCTGCTGCTTTGTGTTTTTTCGTCCTGTCACTGAATTCCTGTCAGTGAGATTCGTGTTAAAGTCTCTTCAGGTTTTCTTTGCAGCAGTGGATTAGAAATTTAATGCTAGCACAACAGATAGCCCGAGCCCATTCTCTCTTTGACTTCTTTGTTGCTTTCAGGTGTTTTTGGCTACGCTCATGAACCTGCAAATGAGGAACTGCCTGATTGATGTCGACTCCTGGAGGCTGTTTGCAAATCTCAATGAGCTTTGCCTGGTGAGACATGATGCAAATAAGTAGCGCGAGGCCTGGTAGTTGTAGGTGTATTATTACAAACAACAGCAGCCTTCATAGCATTATAATAACACTGTTTGTTGTGCAGCATCAACAATCTTACAACAGTCTTACTCTTGAAAAAGTGCTGATTTTATTTAAACTTTTATTTAACCAGAAAATAAAGATAAAAATTTCTTTTTCAAGAGTGCTGTGGCCACGAGGCACCAATAGCAATGAGTGAGAGACAAATGACATAAGACGTATAACACAAGATACAGTGTGCCACAAAATCAGAATTAAACAGAGAAATCATGGATCTATTTTTTTAATAAAATCATACAAAAGATTTAATGCTAGAAACAACCTAAATAGCAACCTAAGCTGTCCAAAACCATCAAAATAAATAAGACCAATCAAAAACAATAACCTAATGTGTGACATGCACAGTGTTCTTGTTGTTGGCACCCAAGATGAAACTGAGGTGATGAAGACCATGGATCAGTCTCTCCATTCATTCGTTAATTCATTCATCACGTGTGTTACAGTATATCTCAGACACGGTTTAATAGAGAAGTCTTTTAGTGTTGTTTGTTTTTACCTTTAATTGACAAAACTTGCATGGCACATCTTGCCACAGCCTTCCCACAGTTACACTTGAGTTACTGGTGAAAACAAAGGCACCTGTGACATTGGAGGACTGCATCAGTCATGAAATTATATATTTATATTGTTTATTTTTGGTATATGTTATTAGTAGTATTATTACTTTGTGATAAAGTGGCAGTGTTCTGTAAATTAGGTCATTTCGAAGAAACGAAAGAGGGGAAATACAGTTAAAAATGTGAAAACCTTGTCTAACTTCATGTAGCATGTAAGTGGACAGAATCTTTCACTGAAGTTTTTCTATTGTGAACAAACTGAAAGGGAGTGAGGTGTGAGAGTGTTGCATGGCTGTGCGGTGACACTTGACACTGAGTGTTTTCTGCTGCAGGTGAGCTTTGGTTTCCTGAACAACCTCCTCCGCGTCATCAAAGACACGTTGGGGATTACTGAGGGTGGTGGGCCCACCCTGCTGGAGCTGCTGAGCAAGGCAAGTGTGATCAACATGTGGACACAAACTAACACACTGACTCTCACTGCAGTCTACTGTCAGTTGTTCATGTGTAAAACACTGATAAGACAAAGGAAACATTTCACACTTGAAGACAAACTTTTCTAAATGTATGCTGGTTATGTGTGCACAGTAAACACACCTTTACACACATTAAATATCACCAATAATCAAAGATTGTGATCATTAGAATCATTACATACATTATTATATTTGTCCACACTAAATATGATTTATGTGTTCTTGTCTGAATGTATCCACACTGACTATAGATCAGAAAGCAGGCTACATTATATAGGCTGGTGGTTGAATGTTTGTTGAATGGTACATTCACTACCCAACACTTATATTGTCACTAATAATTAATTTGTTTTGAATCGTAGTTTGAAATGTATGCATGTATTTTTTTTTTTTCAAAAGTAACACTAGCATTATCTGTTGCTAGTCTGTTCTCAGCCCCATCTCCCGCTACAGGAACAGCCTCTCCAGAATCAAATATTAATAATAAATCATATTCATAGCTTTCACACTCCCTCTGACACACTTGAGAGAAAAACAAATCTACAACAATCCTAGTTTCATATTTTGTTCTTTTGATACTAAATAATGTTGAGCTCCGAAGATCAACAAAAAAAAGAAATTGTCTCATGAAAATAACAGAAACCTCAGTTCATCTTAGTGTTAAATTATGCATCACAAGAGGCAGCAGAGGGGAGATAATTCACCTCACAGTAGCTGGAGAATATATTTCACACACAGGTTCTGTTTTTTGTGCTTTCACCCAGATTGGCATAGTCTTCTTGCCTTTTTTTACGATTTTATGGTTAATCTGCAGCTGAATGGCTGATGTGATGCAGCAGTCTGTATCCTGGTGTTTGTGTAACACTCCTATCTGTTGGCAGGCTTTCCAGGAGAGCATATGTCACTGCCTGCAGAAGTACTGCCTCAACTACTCCACAGCTCTGCTTTATCTGGACAGCCTGAAGCCCAGAGAGGACTTTGGATCTTACGTGAAGGTACAGGAGGGAACTCACCGAGGGCAGCTAAATTGTGTGTGCGAGTTAAAGCGGTGGCAAGGACGGCGTGTACCTTGACAACACAAAGTAGAAGAGAGGACACACGGCAACGCTGCTGCCTAAACGGCAAACGGCGAATTCAGGGTTACTGAGGCCTGCTAAAGAGCAGGAATGTGACCATTTGTCCCTTGTGTAACCTTCCCTGTCATCATGCTTATGTATTTGTTAGGGCTTTTATTGTGTTTTGCTCTTAGATCTCACTTCTCTTCACACGCTTTTCACCGCCCATCCCCCCCATCACCCCTCTGTTCTAACAAACACCGTGACGAGCTCTTTCACCCCTCTGACCACCTCCTTTTTCCTCCTCTCACCCTGTCCTCTCTCTTTCTCCCCTTGTCTCCCCAGTGGTGTGAGAGGAACGAGCAGTGCCGGAGGCTGCAACTGCGTGACCTGTTGGTGGCGCCGCTGCAGAGGCTAACTCGATACCCGCTGTTGTTGCGGAATATCGCGAAGAGATGCCAGACGGAGGACGAGACCAGAGGCCTGCAGGTTATAGCAGAGCAAGTGGACACATCGATATGTGAGCAGCACACACCACCCTGACTTACTGCTACTTATTGAAAAATGCATCACTACAAAATATGCCCTTATTTACACAAAACAGTGATGTTCTTCACCACCCGAGCATTTCAGCACTGCCTTATCAACAGACTGATTGATTACTGCTGATGACAAGCTGAAGCTGTTCCTTTTGAGCTTCAAGTGTCAGACGTCTCAGTGATGTCATTCAGCGTGACTCAAGTGTTTATTCAGTCAGGTGTTTGTCAGCAGGTGGTTTACAGTCATATTAATATCAAGAATCATGTTAAGCCGATGTAAATGAGGTTTTCTCTGTCAACACAAACAGATCCAGTTTGTGTCTTTCAGAACAAACAGGCCTTGGGCGGCAGCCAGGAGCCTTGACCGTTTATTCTTCACAGCATGCCTCTGCCTGCACACCTGTTGTGGCGGTTTACTCTGGAACTAGATGGACAGGCTGTGGGAAATGTGCTGCAGCGCTGCACCTTAATGTCATTTTGTTGTATTGAACCAAGAAAAACATAGAAAGCAAAAGAGTGCAGGCTCACAAATCTGTGATTACACACTTTCCCATAACCATTAAAAAGGTGTGGCAGATCTGCACAGGTGACAAGGAGTATTGTAAACATGGCAAAGATGTGTCGGTCAATGTCCTCTGGGTGTGTGGGGATATTTACTGTAAAAGCTGAGCGTGCTGTAATCTGTCACGATACGGTCACGCCTGTGTTTGGCAGGCAACCATCACTATAAAGGAAAACACAACAAGATAATAAAGTAGTGCTTTACTAGCCATGTTGTCACACTGTAATGAACAATTTATCATTTAGAATAAAAGTTATTCTATGAGTTTTTGATGTGACTAAAGTACATGATTATTCCTAAAAGAAATTCACAATTTGATCCTAAAACTATGTAGTACTAGCAGTTTTTTTTAGCAGTACATTCCAGTCAGAGGTTTCTGTCTGTTTCTGTCCATCTTGATTGAAACGACGCCTCTCTGTTTCCAGGTGATTTAGAGGGAAAGGTCAAATGGCTGGATAACTACCAGAAGGTGAAACAACTGAGAGATGCCCTGCTGTGGCTACCTGTATGGGAGAGAGACAAGCGTGCCTTCGTCCCAGAGGTCTGTCTGGTTATGTGTGTTTGTGTATATATATTAATATTTGCACGTGTGTTTGTGTGTGTCTGGGAGAGCTTTGTTGACAGAGAAAAGCAAAAAAGTCAGATATATGCACCAGCACTTCATCCTCCAAAGCCTTTTGTGTGCAGATAAGATGATCCAATCATTTATCTGGATGTGAAATCAGATCTCACACAAAGCAAAGGAAACTATTTCAGAGTATTCACATTTTACAGTGCAGTGTGTCATTAGCTGCTACTTTGGTATTAGAAAGTCGGATCGGTTTACGTGTCAAAAGGTGAAAATGTTTTCTTCTTACCTGACCGACTGCTTCTCTTTCAGAATCTGAAGCATCTCTTAAAGGCTGTCACTCTGGAGAATCTCATTTCTCACAGGAGTCTGCTGCACGAAGGGAAACTGGTGCTGACAGGTGTGTACAGCTGGCGTAACTCCAACACATTTGACGTGCTGAGTGCTTCCATGTGAGCAAAATCTTACACCGTCTCTCTTTGGTTCATTACCAGAGAATACAAAGCTTATAGATGTGTATCTGTTCCTGTTTGACGAATTCCTGCTGATCACAAAGATAAAGAGAAACAAGAAGGTACGTCACTCTGTTGTCCTGTTCTCAGTTTGATGTAGACCACATGGTAGATGTTCAGTATTAGGCTGTTGTAACGATGTACAGAAGCTGCATAGCTTGTTCATACTGTGTCATGTCCTCCTGTGTAGCGGTCCATCGGCCCAGAGCAGAATCCTCTGAGGCTGCCACAGAACCTGGAGCTGGATCAGCTGCTGAAGGAGGGATGCACCTTCACGGTTCTGGACCAGCCTGTCTCTCTGGACCGACTCCAGCTCAAGAACATCGATCAGCTCAATGCCTCAAGTAATAAAAGTATTTTACACATTCTTTCTTGTTGATTTCATTGGGTTTCAAACACTAAACATTCCATAGTAGGGACACATTTCAGACTGCTTATTTACTGGCAAATGCAGTAATGATTAACCGATTTATTTTAATTGTTGGATTATTTATCTGATCACGTCATGCTGGGTGTTGATAAACTTCTGTCTGTGATGACAGCCAGTTTTGTGTGTTAGAGTTGATGTTAATGGAGGAATTGTAATTTCGTGCTTCCTTTGTAGCATCGGGGCTGCCGCATTCTTTCATAATCATGCACCAGAACCGCTACCAGCAATGTATCGGTGCATTCATCCTGCAAGCTGCGTCTGAGTCTGCAAAGGTACATTCACTTCCACTATGAATTTCTCAGAAGTTTCAAAAGGCGTGCAGCCCTTTTAAGAGCTGGTGGAGCACTGATTATTCTGTTCACGAAAATACTGCGCACATACCATACAGATGTGCAACATCATATGTGGATTTCTTCATTATATCCACAAACATTTCTGCTTTCTGTGTAGCATCAACAAGATTTTTACTGGTAACATTCCCAGAGAAGAATAATCTTTTTTAAATGTATGTTTTGCTCAAGGCAGTTTATGTGAGTTTAGAGGATTTTCAAATAAACCTCACCACTTCATTTAGATTGACCTCAAATGCTTGCACTTACTTGCTGACACAGAATATTATTGGAAATCTGCCAGGGGTTTCCTTTATGGAGAGTATTTTGTCTTAAGATGTGCATGCGTTTTATCTGCAAGTTAGTCTTAAACTTTATAAATTGCCACACAGTTAGGAACTCATTAGTTTAAAGATTTATGCATATTACAATATAATTTACATTAATTTCTACTTATGTGCATCTCTTAAGTAATTTTGCCCTTTCTGCAAATAGAGGAAATTTGTTTAAGTCACTGGTCAGGGATGGTTTTATGTGTGGGGCAGTTTTGTAAGCTCTAGCACTGAATTAATGATGGCTTATATCAACCCACACAATTTTACAAATAAGTAAATCAATATCATCTGAGCAAACCTTCGAAATAGCTGCAAAGTGCTGGATAGTAAACTTGATGATACTTCTCTTTCTGAACACCTTCATGTGTGATGATTTTTTTTTTTTCCAGAAAGTGTGGATGTCAAAGATAGAGGGCGCTGTGACGGCACTGCTGAAGCTGGACTCTCAGCAGCCACGACTCAAGACCACCTCCCTGTGGCTGGAGTCTTCACAGATATGACCCATCAAACATCACTAGAAGCCATCTGAAATGTCTCTACCGTCAGCGTGCACTTCACCGTCTCCTGACACACTGTAAATGACTGTACTAGCACTAGGATCTTTTTGTAAACTAAATGTTTGCCTTTAAAGGCAGCTGCTGCAGTAGTGTACAATAAATGTCTGATTATGTAGTAAAAGTTGTTCGAGTGTTTTTCCTTTTTAAGAACACATCATTTCACTCCACTCTTCATATCACATACTCTTCATCAGCAGATGGGAGTGCTCAATTGTCTCAATGTTTAAGCCAACATTGACGAGAAGTGCTTTAAAGTGAAATATGAACATTAACAATTCCATGACAACTGGGCAAACTCCATCAGCTGACCAAGATCATGTGATTTTATTAAAAGCATTTATTAAATTTACAATTGTCAAAAACAACACACAAGCAAATAGAAACATACTGTTGGTTTTATTTAGGTTTGTCATGATGAATTAGAAAATCAAGTGGTGCATGTGAACATAAATTACATTATTTCTCGTCCCTTCAGGTGAACTGAGGTCACCCTGACTGTTAATACATGGTGCGTATCACTGCTAACAGTGAGCAGGGACGTACAAGACGTTGGCCCAAGGCACACCTTCACAACCTTCACATATGATGACTAAACATGGAGAAAACGTGTGAGCCACAGGCCAGTTAAGTCATCATGCATGATTAACTGGCAGCAACACAAAGCAAGCCACAATTCAGTGTGTACAGGTCTGTGGTGCCATTTTGTAAAAATGAGTAAGACACTGATGAGTCCACACACATTTTCACTGTTGTCATGTTTCTACATCCACAAGTGTTATATAGTTCCTTTGTCTCTGTCATTACAAACATTTACAAAGATAATTATGACAGCCTTAGTATTAATGAGCAGTTACGTACATGATCGGGGCTAGAAATGCTGAAGCCTGTATAAAGTTGGTGTTCCTACGTTTGTGGCTGGGTTCTCACACGAACGAGCCCAGAATACAATAAGGTGCAAATCATCTCTCTCGGTTTTTAAGGGACTGTACAGCTTGATAGATAAATCACAAATCCTTGATCAAATGCAGGCAATGACAATATTTGTGATCTCTACGGTTTAGAAATAGTGCTTTTCCTGTGCCAATCTGAGGTAGACAGAAGAAAACCAATGCAACATAAAGAGAGACAGGTGTTCTTGAGAGCTTGCAACTGAGATGGACGTTTGTTTTTTCAATGAGCGTACAAGCATAAAGAGCTAATTTGGTAAGCCAAAGTCTGAAACAGCCTGTATTGTCGCCTGGCTTACAGTGTTTCCACCTGCTCCAGTCTTTAGACAATTGCACAAAAGATCTTACCAATATCAACAATTATAAATTATAGAAAGCAGGAATTTACTTTTACAGTGTCCTCAGCTGCAGACTGGTTGGACAGAGAATCGACAGTAACCGCTGCACCTGAAAGCAGCGCCGACATCCCTGAACAACATGCCAGAGAGACACTGAGGTTCTGAGCAGCCAACATTCGTACAGTGCATCTCAGCAGACAAACACAGCAGGCCTAAACACTAAAACACACACTCTGTTACAGCAACATCACACACAGCCACAGTTATTGCTTCAAAGCAGAGCACACACACGCACGCACACACAGCTCCAGCAGTAGTCAATGCTGCTGAGTGGAGACAAGCAGCAGGAAAAAAAGAAATGTTTTAAAAATCAACATGCAGGCACCTTCAATGAAAGAAAGCACCACAATTTGCAGAAATTAACACGCAAAGAGAAATGTGGCACAGCAAAAAAAACAAAAAAACAACTGTACATAAAAAGCCTCTCAGATCGTCATACATGCTGTGTTCAAAATAAAAATGTGTACGACCCTGTGATTTAAAACTCAAAAGCTTTCAAAGAGACGCTTAGAAAAATACTGAAATATGAAACAAACTCGGGGTTTTCATCTCGGCTATATTCCTGCTGCAGACATTCTTTGGTCATGAAATAGGCTGAATACATTAATTTCAACAAATAACGCAAACACGCTGCCGTACAAAGGAAACACGCAGTAACGGATTTGACGTTACGGTTGATCTCAAGTCCTTTACAGAAAATCGCTGGTGCATAAATCGACTGATGAACTGTTTTCTTTAGGGCACTTTTTCTTTTTACAGTTGAAGATTTAAAACACTAAAAATGGCATTTGACTCTAAAATCTCAATCTTTTTGCTGTGTTACAACAAAACGTTAACTAAAAGGATCTAGTCTCTCTTTACCAATGTGAATTTACAAAACATAATGCATATTCTTAAATGTAAAATCTCTACTTTTTATTTTCATGAAATCATGTCAACAAACAAATTAAAACTTCAGCTGATTAACTAACAAGCGTCGGTCGCCTTGTTTTGGGGCCAAATGAACTGTTGACAGCACGTAATTCTGTTTAAGCACAAATAATGACGACTTCCTGAAGGCAAATTTGAAGCAGGTTCCTCAAAAAAAAACTTTTTCAACACACCTCCTTATTCACGTCATATCCGCATCGCATTACACACATTAAAAAGTTACTCTGAAAAAATATCCCAAAATAATGTTTTACTTACTGACTACTTGAACTTTCTTGCTATAAGAATCTAAATTTAAATGTCTTAGTTAGTGGTCAGATTGATGTAGTAGAAAATATGTCATATTGGGCATTTCTTTTTTGGGGGGGGGGGGGGGCAAAATAGTTACTTGCATTTACCTTTGTAGGGCAGCAGTGATTTTCAACATCACTATTACAATATTAACTTCCCCAGTCACTCTTGCAGTGTCACACTGACCTCACACCTCCTGATGCCAAACATTTTACAACATACAAAGCAACCACCTTGCATTTGCTGACGATGCCAAACAACGATGGAGATGTGAAGATGAACTTAAAAGAGATAGATGGTGTTTAGTTCTCACTGTCTCCGCTCTCTGGCAGTCCACAGGAGCAGCAAAGGCACAAAAACAGATACAGACAATCCCAAACAATCCCACCCATTCCCATCACGTGGTTCTGGTGGCTCTTTAGTTATTTCCTTCCACACCAGAGCCACAAGTCACATGCAGGTGGGACTCTTTGCACTGGGTCTGTCCTTTATAGTGCACATTAAAATATGACAAAGACACGCCTTCTTCTGCCCGCTGGAGTGGGAAGGGGAGGGGGAAAGTGGGGGTGGGGGGATTTGGGGGAGGTAAACGGGTGAGAGGGAAATCAGCCTTGGAGCTCCTCGAAGCACGTCTCACAGACCCGTACCGGCTTTTTAGAGGACGGCGTGAGGGCGTTCCTCCCTGAACACTCGGCGCAGAAAATGTTTCCGCAGTGTCTGCAATGGTGCTGGATATTCACAGAGGAGAAGGAGAGAGGTGGTTGACATTACAAGGCAGACAATGAAATGTGTGTCCTGTACTAAAAGAAGATAAGTACTTGGTTATGGTTGGATAGAGAAGAAATGTTTGCAATGAAGAAACTAACACATATTTTAAGAATACAATTCGAACAAAAATGGACAATGTATAGATCACACACCAATAGTGAAAATGTAAGTGGATAGACAAGAAGATATGATTGTGACTGTAAGCAAAGATGTGCAAACCCCAACAGTGATGTTAGTTTATTTATGTCTCTTTTTTTCTTTTGTTGTTGTTGATTGTTGCGTGAATAAGAAAATACAATAAAAAGGAAGTGTCAAAAAAGAAAAGAAAAGCGTGTCCTGTTGCCTATAAGCACCAACGTCATTCTTACCTTCCTGACAGTGACAGAGAAGCCTTTCCCACAGGCCATGCAGTTCTGCACTTCGTGATCCTCGGCCCACTTCCTGGTCAGACTCTGTGACTGCTTGATCTAAAAGCACCAACAGCAATTAGAGCGTCTGCAATATGGCATCCTAAGACAAACCGTTGACAGTTGTTGTACATCACTGCCAGGCATATCTATACTTGACTTTATGACTGACCTGGAGCGACTGGTTCTCTCTGCCGAGCTCCTGCATGGCTGCCGTCGTGTCGTCCAGCTTCCTCCTCAGCTCCACCACCTTGGCCTGCAGTTTCTCTATCTCACCTTCACCCTTTACGCACCTGAAACACAACCACAGGACACTTGATGATTTGTGCGCACACGTTAATTAGTGGCTCAGGAGAATTTCACACTAGCTGGCTGCACAATAGGTTTGTTAATTAATACTTTCAATGCACAGCGTTTAAGGGGAGTTGCAACTTGTCTCCAGGGTCATTTTTATTTACCACATCTCTGCGCTACCACACTACATGCTCCATTGTTAACAGGTGTATTTGCCTCATTTCATTTCAACTGTGACTAATCACATGCATTCACTTAAGCATCCACGGAGCACTAGCACATTTGTTGGACATCAAATATGAAGACTTTTCAATAACCTTAATATTCAGTAACTGACTCTCTGACAGCTAAGTGTACGGAAGTGTGTCAGCAGCTATCCACTATTATCACTTGGAAATTAGGTACTTTTCCCTTTCACAACATACACTTCAACAAGGAGCTGTATTCAGTGTCTAATTGTTGTTCACACCACAGTTTATTTCCCTGAAATGTATGCCTGCAGGGGATGTAACATACACACACCTGCAAATACAGCCTCATGTATTGCATATATAGCATGTAAAGCATTTTATTTTTAGATGTGATAAGTAACTGTTAACAGTGCAGAACAATTTCCCTACATTTGGAAGATCACAGCAGGAATTTGTTTAAGCACATAGAAATTAGACATATATAGGCTTGAACCTGCTGACTCACATTCAGTGTCTGTTCCTTCATGTAGTCAGACCTCCATGTTCTTCTACTCTTGTCCTAATGGATGCCTTCCTGCTTAGTGACTCTACATTTTCCCTTTTCCTTGGTGAGTGCTGCGGTGGCACACGCAACAGCCTAAAATAGGCCTAATATGTAATGAATTTCACATGATCATTTTAATTATCATTTGTTATGCACAAGGAAATGAAGTTCTTTAAAAATTTAGAGTGTAAATGAGTGAATTCAAAGTTGTAGGAGAGATGTGGGTAAAGCTAACCCTAAAGCAATGTTCAGCAGCTCAGGGTGACTGATTAAGACAAGTCAGTCTTATAATAAAGAAGAGTTTAATCAATGTTTTAACCAAAATTAATTTCACACAGAATAATTGTTTTTTTTCTTCTTGGAAGTGAAGGCAAGTGCTTGTTTTAAAAGGGACACATTGGAAAACCTAATTTTCAGGAAAACTAAGACAACCCTGGTGACTTCTGAGGCCTGCGCTGGATGCAAATGGTTTTAATAATCTGTATGTCATGTAAAGGCTTTCATACAATAACAGCTCACCTTTCCAAAAGAGCCCGTCTCTCGTCCTGGTTGTTCTGAACGGTGGCCTCCAGCACAGCGATCTCTCCTCTCAGCTCATCGGTCTGCTTCTCCAGTTCGCCGACTCTCCGTTGGCAGCCCTGCCACTCTCTCTTCAGCGTGGCCACATTTTCATTCAGAGCCGTCACCTGCACGCCCATCTTAGCTTCTGCCTCCTCCCCACGCTTCACCTGTTCTTCTCTGGCTCGCTTCTCTGCCAACTTTGGAAGGAAGCATTGATCGTGTCACAAAAGGGATCAGGAGGCAGAGTGAGTGGCATTTAATACACCTATTTGAAATAATTTGGTGGGATTTGACAGGTGAGCTTACCAACTGATTCTGGACATCCTTGGTTTGGGCGAGGAGCTGCTCCTCTCTCTGGCCCCTGCTGTCCCTGGTGGCCTGGTGCTCTTTCTGCTCTTGCTCCAAGTTACTCTGTGCTGCCTCCACCTGACCCTGCAGCTCCAGTTTCTGCTGGATCAACAGCTGTTTGGCTTCCCGCAACTCACCCAGCTCCTGAAAAGCAACAAATATGAAGCTCAATGCGCAATATTTGGTTGTTTAAGGCACTTATAGTGTCTCTAACAAAAGAAGCGGTAACTCATTTTCAGAAAATGAAATCACAGATGGGGTTGAACTTTAAAAGGCTTGAGCAGGTTTGAGCTTAGGAAGTTAGAGACGGCTTTGACAGCTTTGAAGAACTGAAAAATCCAGCCTCACGTCAAATTGTCAACTCAAGCACGCCTAGTTATAACTTTAAAGAATGTGGCCTTGATGACCTGCAGTATCTCTGAGTTAAGCTGTTTACATAAGACACAAGCATGGGAAGCAGGTCTTGTCAGCCAGTATGGGACATGAAATGGCGGTCATTACGGGGCTCTGACACTTGTACTAATAACTATTTTTCTGAGGTATATTCCAGCCTCTCTCTTTCCCTTTAAATCAAAAGAATGTCATTGTCACTTTTCATAAAAACTCACAGACCTTCTCACTCTTCTCCGTTAGTGCTTTTAATTCAGAAGTCAGTCTGGTGTTATTCTTTTCCAGGACACTCTTGGCTTTGTTCAGCTCCTCCACTTTGCTCCTCTCCTTCGCCACTTCCTCCTTTACTTGACCCTGGGTGGGTACGCACAAGTTACAATATATGAACTTAATCACATCAAGTCATGTAAGTGTTCATGTCTGTGTTAATCCATTTGTCTGACCTGTTGCTTCTGTAGTTCCCTCAGGGTTTGTTCTTGCAGTTGGAGCTTTTGGTCCCGTTTTGCCAGCTCCTGCTCCAATGAGCTCCGGCCCGTCTGCAGTTCCTGGATCTGAGCCTCTAAACCTGTCTGATGGGTTCGGTTGGCAGCCAGCTCTTCCTGGGCCACGTTCAGCTTCTCCTCTGACGCCTACAGACAGAGAAAAGTCAGAAGTCACTCACCGAGGAGGGTCAAGAGAGAAATCAATGAAAGCAGCAGGAACCATGGGAACTACTCGGAGGAGTGCGTGCTCATTTTGTTATCCAACATTTCATTTATCAGTCTTTGTCCAGAATCAACACCCCTCTCTATCCTTAATCCATCTCTGATCACATTTAATATAACCTCCTTAAATGAAGCCAGTTTCAGTCTCTAGTCCTCCAGCCGTTCCTGCATCAGCCTACCTTCAGGTCTTGACGCAGGGCAGAGACCTCAGACTCCTTGCCGTAGAAGTCAGACTGAAGCTTAGTGAGGCTTTGCTGGATTTGCTCCGAGGCCTTCCGCAGCTCTGTCATCCGACTCTTCTCGGAGGCCAGCTCCTGGCCGAGCCCTGACACCTGAGCCCTCAGCTTACTCTCCTCTTCTGCCTGGAGATGAGAGCCAAATACACACACACACACACACACACACACACACACACACACACACACACACACACACACACACACACACACACACACACACACACACACACACACACACACACACACACACACACACACACACACACACACACACACACACACACACACACACACACACACACGTAGCTTTGTGGTTAAGTGCAAAGACAGCTGTCAACAGTATGCATGTCTGTATTTGTATTTTAAAATGCTACTTGCCTTCTTGGCATTAACTTCTTGTAACTCTGCCACTTGGCCCTTTAGTTTCTTCATCTCCTCCTCAAAGGACCCCTGGGCCATCTTCAGTTGCGCCCGCAGCTTTTCCAACTGATTCTCTTTTTCCTTCAGCGCCTCCTGAGTCTTTGAGTGTTGCTGCTCCACTGTGGTCAGCTGCACTTTCAACTTTTTCTCTGCCTGACATTTGTAGACACACAACAGGTCTTTTAGTTGTCACATTCAAAACAATAATGCTTGATCTTCTGTTTTTCCAGAAGCTTACCTCTCTCATCTGATCCAACTGCTCCTTAGATTCTTTCATTGCCTTGGTGATGGCCTCGTTATTCTTAAGAAGCTCCTGTTTGGCCTTTTCATTGGACTTTTCCTGAGGATTAAGGCAGATGAATGTTGTCAGTGTCCTGGTGTTGTAATTAGGTGGCTATTTGTTACTCTTTTTTCCAAGACACATTTCCCAAAGTTGAAGTGGTTTAAACTGTTTTTTTTGTTTTTGACTGCAGCTTATTGAACCTACCTTCTCCTCCATGACCGACTTATGGTTCTTCCTTTCTGTGTCCAGTTGACTCTGACTCTCTTTCAGTGCCTTACTAGCCTTTCCTAGGCTCTCCTGCATAGAGGCAAGCTCCTTCCTTTGAGCCTCTTTATCCTGTTGGGCCTTTTGTAAGTCTACTGCCAGGCTCTGAGCTTTCTTGTCCAGCTCTGCTTGCTTAGTCTTTCCCTCTTGGGTCGCTTTGTCGAGGTTCACCTTCAGAGCGTCTTTCTCCTGCTCACTGCGCTCCATCTGCTGCTGAATGTCACTCAAAGCAGCTGCTTTTTTCTGTAATTCCTCTTGTAGTGTTGTAGCCCTTCACAGTGTAAAAGCCATTTATGTTGTATTAGGGATAGGGATTTGCATGCACTAATTACTCACTTACAAATCGTCAACACATTTTAATAAAGCTAATGCCAGTGTAGTTTATCTCACCCTGCTTTCTCCGTTTCCAGCGAGCGCTGTAGCTCCTTGGCTTTCTGTTTAACCTCTGACCCCTCCTTCTGCAGCTTCTGCACTTCTCGCAGCGCCTGGTCCCGCGTGGCCTGCAACTCCCCAACCTGCGACTCCAATTTCTGTCGGATTAAAACACCAGATTAATTTATAAAAAACAAGATGCATGTATACTGAGGGCACTAGAGACAGGAAACATTTAGGCCTAAAACTAACCCTCTAACAGTCCAATATCAGGTACTCTTAATCAAGACTCAACACAAACCTTATTGAGCCCCTCCAGCTGCTCGATACGCTGTTCTGAAGCCATTAGTTTGTCTTTGCAGTCCTTCAGACTGGTTTCCAGCTGTGTGCACTGCTCCTGTCTCTCCTTAAGCCTTTGGGCCTGCTCCTCCACCTTCTTCTGAACTTTATTCAGCTCCTAAACAAGTCGGCAGGAGAGGGTGCAGGATAAGAGGGGGAAAGGAAGAAAACAACATATATAAGTCAGGGAGTGTCAGATATTTGCAAAGGAAAGAAATATGGGGACACTGCGCTGCGTTTTAGGCAAATTTCAACATCAGTGACACAAAGAAGGCGCTGACCTGCTGCTTGTCCTGCAGTGCATGCTGAGCAGTCTCCAGGTTGTTCTCCAGGTTAGCCTTCTGTGCAGCCTTGGCTGCCTCTGCAGATAACAACATCTCTGTCTTTGCCTTCAGCTGAAGAGAAACAGACCCACAGAAACTGTTCTCATTATAAAAAAATAAAATCTGTAGAACAACATACTGTTTTTGGATCAGTCCTTCCAGACAGACTTTAAAGTCTATGAATACAAACTGGAGAACAATATCAATGACATCAAATATATATTACAGAGAGGCTTACCTGAGCGTCCAGCTGGGCTACTTTCTCCTTGCTGTCTGTGAGCTGGGCAGTGAGTTCAGTGACTGAGGTCTCCAGGGTGTGGGCTCGGTCCTGGGCTGAACGCAGCAGGGTCTTCTGCTCCTGGACCTGCTCATGTAGGTTATCCTGGGCTTGCTTGTTGCTCTCGGATTGGTTCTTCAGCTTGTCTGTCAACTGCGTGACCTTTAAGAGCCCCATATACAGAAAAAGGTCATGAGCTCAAAAATGACCAATAGTTCCATCTTATTATTGTTAAAAAAAAAACTGGTCTTTCTATATGATGCTTTTCCATCTACACTGCAGGTTTTAGTAATGACAAGACATTTCTTAGTTTTGTGTGTGTGTGTGTGTGTGTGTGTGTGTGTGTGTGTGTGTGTGTGTGTGTGTGTGTGTGTGTGTGTGTGTGCACGCACCTGTTCTTGTAGTGCATGGTTTTTCTCTTTTAGCTGGTTGAGCACTGCCGTCTCTCCCTCCCCGGCCTGGATCTTGGCACATAAGTCCTCTCTCTCGGCTTCCAGCTGGCTCACAATGTCCTTACTCTTCTGTAGCAGGGCCTCCAGATTCTGGATCTTCTGGTCCTTATCGCCGATCTGACGCAGCACCTGCTCCAGGTCATTCTACAGCATGAAGGCAAGCCAGCAGAGCAGAAAGGTTACATTAGCTATTTTGGCAGGTAGTCTCATCTAATTATTTCATGTTCGGGTTTTATGTTGTTTGTGAGGTATATATTGAAATGTACTGTAGACCACACCAATTTTCACACAGGCATACTACCACCGTTTGTGGTGACTAAATGTTATGCCATCAGGATCATGTAAAATATGCTATAATCTTCTAAAGATTCTATAAATAATAATCCAGTTACCAATATATTAGGTAACATTGTCATGTAGCAACCACTTTTGTTTAGTTATAGCATTTAAAATGTTTTTTTTAGGATTTTCTGTCAATATGTTAATCTGTTGGTGTTGTGTGTTTGTAAATGTTGAAATCATCAATAAAAACTAAAGTGTCAAAAATAAAATCTGCTTTCTGGCTTGTACCATTATGGATCAAAAACTTTGTATGACGAAACATTTTCCACTACTTAATGATGGAGGACAGCAGTTTGAATGAGCGAGCTCAAGCCAAAAATCAAATGATGATCATCGCAGTATTAACACCTGATATTCACGTTGCAACTGTCCTCTGGGATCAGCTGCTGGCTTTGTATAAGATTATGTCAAACATTATTCCAAGTATAAACTCTTGGAGATTTTAAAACATTGCACTGCACATCTCTTGGCTTTATGTTCTCCTTGTCAGCAGTACCTGTGCCTCGCGGAGTTTGCCATTGGTGTTTTGCTGCAGCGCCTGCAGCTCCTGGTGCTGCTGCTTGGCTTTCTCCAGCTGGTGCTGCAGGTCTGTATTCTTACTGGCACTCTCCTTCAACTAAAGAAGCAAAACATGGAAGCACTTTCATTTATTTTCCTCTGTTTGTCGTTTTTTTTTTTTACCCTAAACCTAAATACATTGTTAATTTCATGGTCATTTTTGTGCATCTTACCGTTTCCATATTATCACTCTACAACAGTTTCATAAATCTCTGTCTGAGATCTTTTGTTATCTCGTTTTGTTGTTTTTTACCTCATCTGCATGAATCATTAATTCCCTTGTGTTTTAATCACTCTGCTTCTCTGTTTTAGCCTAATGAATAAACTTAACCTAAACTCACATATCTTACAGCACACATTAGCCTCTTACAATGCACACGTAAACATCAGACACATTTACGTACAGATGTTCTGTCTGTTCTATTACACTAATTCAGTTTCCCTGTAGCGATGATTAAAGTTTCATCGGATGCCTACCTGTTCTTCCGCACGGGACAGTTTGAGCTGCAGGTCGGCTGCTTGCTGCTCACGGTCTTTCAGTTTCTCCCCAGACAGCTGCCTCTGTTCCTTAAGACGACCTTGCACCTCGCCCAGCTGCCTCTCTGCCTCCAGCAGTTTGGCGTGCAGCTAGGCAGAGCGCAGAGAGGGGGGTGATGGAAGATGGAGAACACAAGATGATAAAGTTAAAAGCAAGAAACACAGTCGATACTTGGCTGAGGAAAGTGGATGTCCAGAATCCTTTTTTACTTTGTTTTTCAACACATTACTGCAAAAAAATCAAATAGTAGTAAGTCATTTCTCTGTCAGTTCCGTTGTTGTAGAAATTTCCTCCCCTTTGTCCTAAACTGATTTTATGCAAAAACAGGTTTGCATGTGCCTCTGCTGAGGTGTTCTCTGGGCATATTTTTCATGGGTGCCATGAAGCATGAATCATGCTGTGGTCATAGTTATATAAACTTTAAATAACGCAATCCCTGATTTCACAATGGGCCACTTTTATATATCGAACACCTTGGAATCATAATTTACAAAATGGAAGAAATCATGCTCCAGAATTTCAGAACTCAGAGTCATACAGTTTGATACCTGCCCTCAATAAATATGACAGAAAACAATCTGAAAAGGTGTTATTTGGGTCACTCACCACTGTGCTTTGAAATGTACTGAACATGGTCAAATCTTCACTGGCTCAACACTGCAGTTTTTGAGGACAACACCAAAGCCTTGTTATTTTGCAGCAATGTAAATGCCTCTAGGGGCCTCTTCCATGAATAGTTTGATGAGTGCATAAATTACATGAATCATATGCTATGACCCCCACAGCCACCAGATCTAAACCTAAAGGAACACCTAAGGGAGATTTTGGGGCGAAGTATTGCGCTCACCACCATCATCAAAAGACCAAATGAGGGAATATCTTTTGGAACAGCGTCCGCCCTACTCACCTGACTGATCTCAGTCTGCTGCTGAGCACCATAGCTCTCTTTTTCTTCCCTTTGTTGTTCCAGCTGTTTCCTCTCAACCTTCAGCTCTGCGTGCTTCACCTCCAGCTCCGAAACCTCACTCTTCAACTTTGCCACCTCCTCAGCCCTCTCTCCAAGCTCCGTCTGGGCCTTCTGCAGGGAGGCCTCAGCCCCTGTGGCCCGAGCCTGGAGCTCTTGAACCTCCAGCTCCTTCTCCCTCAGGCTGTCTTGAACTCCCTTCTTGGTAGCCTTCTCAGCTCCCAGACGCTCCTCCAGTTCCTGATACTCTTTCTCCTTACGTGCAAGCTTCTCAGACAGGCCCTGTGAGAAGAGGAGAGGACAACATGAGGCAGATGAACACTGGTTGCCCAAAGGTTTGAGAATTATGGGGGTGAAAGATGTCCCTGATTAGGACTGAAATCCAGGGTGCAAAAAAGTGAAAAACAATAATAGCGAGTAAAATTATTGTTATCTGGCATTTCTTGAAGGAGCAGGGTCTCATGAAAGAGGATTAAGATTTGAAGGGTTTGAGAGGTTAATCAGGAATTGTTTGAGTCATTATTTAACCAACACTGTAACATGAACCACTTGTCTTTTCTAAATTAAAACAGTTGGCGTGATAGGAGCTGCAACAAGGCACCCACGCCTCCTGTGATATAAGCTATGGAAAATAACAGTTGGTTGTCGGGAGTCAAGAGTAAAGTGAGGTATGGCATTTCTAGTGAAAGGTTTACGACACAGGACTTGGAATACCTAGGTATGCGTACAGCACTTGCTCTAGCGTAAGCTCTGGCAATAAACTTGGCAACAGGGTGATAAAGAACAAAATGTTGTTAATAGTGGAGTGTGCTGCTAACTAGGGAGTGTGACAGGGCACCTGGACTTCACAGACATTCAATAAAACTGCAGGCCACCGCAGCAGCTGGCCAACATTAACAACCTGCTCTAGACAGGTTGTTTTTTCCCCTCCTCTTTTGTTGATCCCTCTCCTTTTCACATCCTTGTTGCCGTCCTTCTCTTGTATCACTGTCACAGCTCCCTGCTGGGTCTCTCCTCTCTAATCCTGGAGTTACAGACCAATGAAACCCCTGTTGTTGTTCACCTGTCTGTTCCTAGTCCTGATCCTGTGTGTCACTGTCTGCTCCAACACTTTTGTCTCTATTCTCATGAGATGGGTATCTGTATCAGGTCTCAGGGTGTCCTATTGCGAGGAGAAGCGTGGGGCACGGGCATCACACTGGATATTTCAGCTCTGTAATCTCTCTCTTACCCGGAAACCTACTTGGCTGTGAGGGCATTGACGTGTCTGATGTGGGAGGATTTTATCCCTGGCAGGAACCCTGTGCCTCCGTTCCCCAGTCCCCATTGCACTGGTGCAGCTACCTGTGATTGTATTTCACCCAAAGTGACAGAGCTGCCATGGCAGAGATCCCCCCCTGCTGGTTTAATTATAGAGCTCCGTGTGATTTTTTATGAACATGTCTAGGTTGCCAAAGAAGGCTGGTGACAGCAGGCCATTGTGGTAGGGCTTGATGCCGAGCAACAGAGGAAGGTTCACAGAAACTGAGATGGCGTGCTCTGAACTTGATGGGCAGCTGGCAAAGCTTGTTAACATTACTGAAGTAAAAGTAAATCCTACACAATCGTATGCTGTATTATGTGTGGAAGATGCCGTAGCAGACATGTTTGTGCCTGCAGTAATCTGCTCAGAATGACAAAACTGTCACGTGACTATAATAACTGTACTTGTTAAGTTCTGGTGGTGTATGTGTGTTACCTGGCTTTGCTGCTGCAAATTATTCAGATTGCTCTGCAGCTCGTGGATCTGTTGTGTGTAGACGGCTGCTTCCTGTGGACCCTTCTCCAGCTCTGCTTTTAGTTGGGATATGGTCATCTGCAATAAGATAGACAGACACGTTGAACACTCTTTTTGCAAGCCATTTAGTGTACATTCAAAGAAGTGAAGCATCACTGTGAAGGACTGACACAAAAGAAGAAAACAAACCCAACATGGATTAGTAACAACCAGGCGTCTGTTGCACAAAAACCCAACAAAAACATCGAGAGGCAACAAACACAATGTTAAAAATAACTACTTTCTGAAAAACTTTTCAAACTTAAGAGAAACTAAAAAAAGATTAAACCAAATTTGGGGCCAACTTGAAACAACACGTTTTATTACCTCCAGTTTACGAATCTTGAAGAAAGAGTGAGTGTTGGAGAGGGATACAGTATGTGAGGAGCAAAAGAAGAAGAAGGGGAGGGAAAGAGAGACAGACAAAGGTAAGTCACGATACAACAGCTAAAAGCCAATCTGCAACACAGAGCAAGATGCTGCTGGGACGAGAGAAGAAATAATCCAATTTATCACAAATTTACCGCACTTCACTGTGACAACATCTTGCTATGGCAACAATAAGCAGAATATTTTATACAAAAGAAGGTTTGGTTTGCGTTTTGTTTTGTACTGCTGCAGGGTCAGACGATGCATGAACCTGAACGTACTGTTAACTGTTGCCGACCTGGAGACCGACTGCTGACTGCAAAAACTCCTACATGTTCATACTGTGGAACTTAAACCATAATGTTTCAGACTACTTGCAGACTGCAACAAAGCCACGTATTATCCTGACAGCTATTACATGATCAAAAACCGGATAGTTTTCAAATATATTCAGAATGTGGTTCCTCAAGGTGTAAAAATATGATAAATATAATTTGCAGAGACGTGCAGAAGGATAGGTTCAGCTGGAGCTGCCTGACAGAGCCCAATAAATGTTCCTCTCCTACTGGGATCAGAAATGCAGGAAATAAGGCTGAATTATTCACCAGGCATTAATTAATGAGAATTAGGCCCAAAGCCATCTGGTATGACAGAATAACTACAGCACATGGGAACCATTTCATAGGTTATTTCAGAGCTGTTTTTTGCACTGAGCAAACGACAGGTGAAATGGAAAGGAGGTACACTACACTATACTTGACGTCAACACTACAATCTTCTAGATGTAAACTGCTGGAATCAGTGTGCATGTTTATGTGCTTGCAACAAGTACAATTTAGGGTGGAAGAGTGGCGGCTTACGTTGCAACAGGAAAAAGTTAAAGTGAGAATCAGCAGAACTACATTTGACCTTCAAGACCATTAGGTGCTCTGTCCCCCTCACCTCTGAGGTAGTGTAATTAGCCTGCAGCAGCTCGTAGTGGTTTTTGAGGCGTTCAGACTCTTCCTCCCTCTCGCGGGTCATACTGTCCATCAGTGTCTGGACCTGCACCAGCTCCTTCTGCAGCACCTCCACATCCTCCACTCCCGGTCGCTGCAGCTAGGGGGCAGAGCAGAGGCACTGTGTTGAAGCCGTGAGGACTGGCTGGCAGACAGTGGGGACAATAGGCTTTTTGGTATTAAGATACATCAAAACTAGATGTCCTTAGTAATAGCTGAACTGTTCAAGCATTTAAGGATGTCTCCAGCCATGCATGTTACAAGATGTTACAAGATGTACAAGAATATTTGAGCAATGGCAACAATGCGGCGCTGAGCCCAATAAATCCCAGACTAGTTTATCAAAGTGTAGTAGAGGAGACATCAACAGAAGCTGCTGCCTTTTCTTGAACTCTAACACCAAACCTATATTTGTATGAAGCCTCTCTAAACAGTTAAAAACGTTTAAGAACAGATCACATAAAAGTACAACCACACAACTCTTACTTAAAGTACGCTTTAGCTCTTTTGGTATAAATTCTTTGGATGAAGTTCTGTTTCACGTTTCTATAACAACGGTGAAGGGATTGTCTGGGTAAGATCTGCTTTGATTCTTCCACCAAACAGCTCAGAGCCAAATGGATTTCATGGTGTCGATTTAACGTTATTCTTTCAGACTCTAAAGCACAACATTCAAGAAAGAAGGTCTATACAAAGTACAAAGTATGTCTCAAGCCTGGTGAGATAAATACCAACGGAAACTTAGTATGTGTTGTACCAGTTCTGTTTGGAGTCTCTCATTCTCCTGCTTCTCTTTCTGTAGCTGTTCGGTCAATTTGGTCAGCCTCTGGTCAGCAGCCTCCCTTAGGCTCTTCTCCTCATCATAGCGGGACTTTAAGTCTGTCAGATTCAACCATTAAGAAAAAAACAAAAGCCGATTTAATAATATCCATATCAAAACAACACAAATACCTCACTTGTTCATATCATCAAACTGATTAAAGGACAACATTATCAGTGTAAAAATGCAAAACTACGCCTTTAGGCTGTAAAAGCAAATGCTGAAGAATGAACAACTTATACAAGATAAAACACAATGGATGGATTGAGCTTAACAGTGGTCAAGTAAAAGAGTGTTGTCAAATGATGCAGACCCACAGACAGAGGCCTCCCAGTTCCCTGGGCCCACACTAACCTACTATCTCTGTGGCCAGCTGGGCAGCCTTCTGCTCAAACAGGTCTTTCATCTGCTTGATGTTGAACTTTTCTGTCTCCGCATCATTCAACTTCCTTTCGAGGGCTGAGAAAAGAGCACCACATATATTAGTGATTGATGTTTGGAATCTTTTTCACAGGGATTTTGTAATATAATGTCCCCTACCTGAATCCTCGGAGCCCGTCTGTCCGTCGTTCTGTGGAATCGAGGGAAAGAGAGAAACATGTACAGTAAGAGCAAGCATTGCAATCATGTTTTATTAAGCAGTTTTATATTCACAAAGCCAACATGTTATTATAATACATATTAAATATCTTGAAGGAATTACTTGCTTCAGGTGTCCTTGGACTTTGTCTAACTCCTTCTTGAGCTCTCCAGAGAACCATCTTTCCTCCTAATCAGGTTAAAACACACAGACACACAATCAAGTCTTCGTATGGACCGACCATTTACACACCTCTGTTCGCTTCAGAAACTCGACTATACCTTGAGAGAAGCATGCAGGTCCTGCACCTCTTGCCGCAGCATTGTAAGGTCTTCCCTAAAAGGAGGAAAGAGTGTGTTCACAAAAAAACAAAAAAAACAAACACAAAGTGAAATTCTGTTAAGTGCACCATGAGGTCGGACTTGTTGTCATAATCAATGTATCATTAATATCTTACCGAGTGGGGGCCACATGAGCAGGCAGGTCTCCAGTATCATGGAAAAGCTCATAGTGCTTGAACAGCTCCTCTGCAGAGTTGTGAGACTTCATGCACTGAGGACAGATGAAGCCCTGAACACAGACACACACCATCAGAATAAACCATGTGTTAATAAATTATTCACTTCAATTCTGCAGCTCTGCTTGAAGGGTGGAAAAAAGCTACGTCTACGTTACCTCAGACGTCTGATCGTGGTTCAGGTCCGTGCTGGGCTGCTCTGACTCTGCGTTCTGGGAGCCTCCCTTCCCAGGAGTCTGGAGAGGATAAAATGGACTTGATTTGAGTGAATGTATAAAAGCACGCTGTACACATTTGTTTAATAACTTAATTGCCTGAGAGAAACAGTTAAGTAACTGTAAGGGAGAATATTTTTATCCTTTTTTACACATTTTAATCACAATTTTCAGTTTTCTCTAATAAATGAACGCACTGTATTCCAGAGACATTGGAACATTAAATACACACCTCTGACTTTGATGCTTGTGCTCTTTACTTGTATTGTTTGCAAGGTTTGCATCTTAAATTCTGGATCAAATGAACAATAATTCATTTCAGAAAAGTACAGTGAGGCTTCCCAGAAGAGTCCTGGGTCTCAAAAACAACGATGCTAGGTGCAGCCTATCAGCCTTAAACAAATGCTAAGTTATTGATTAGTTCTACCCTGGAATGCTGTCTTGTCCTTTTGAAAATATGTTTATTTAAGATGTGTATCAAGAAATAACACTGTAGTATGTGGTGACACCAGTTCCTGCAGCTGCTGTATAATGTCTACAAAAAGTATTCATCTCCCTTGGACTTTTTTCAGGTTTCACTGATTTACAACTTTGAATCACAGTGAATGTAACTAAGCTTTATGGACACTGAGCAACAGAAAAATACATTGGCACCTTTGGCAGCGAAAAGCCTTCAGTGTATGTGCATATGTCTGTGTCAGCTTCTTGACACAGGTCAACTTTTCCTCATTCTTCTTTGCAAAACTGCTGAAGCTTTGTCATGTTGCATGGAGATCGTGAGCGAACAGCAGTTTTCAAATCCAGCCATAAAATCTCCATTAGATTGAGGTCTGGACACTGATTGGGCCACTCTACGACACTAACTATTGTTTTGCAACTGCAACATTTCTCTGTGATTTATTTTTCCCTCCATCTTCACAACCCTTTCAATGCCTCCTGCAGAGTGGCATCTAGGGATGGTGTGGGTCTGGTGATGTACGATGTTTGGCTTACACCAAACATTTAGTATGATAGACAAATGCTCCACTTAGATTGCATCAGAACCTACTTTCACTTTGTTTCAGAGTCTTCCACGACTTCTAGCAAACAGTAGTCCACTTGTCATACAAGTTTTTATCAACAGCCACAAAGTTGTGACTGGTGAAGCACCCAGGCAAAAGTATGCGGAGCGTCTCCCATCTGTGTGTCCACAGGCCTGTGGTGTCCCTCACTACCTCGCTCACGTGTTCTTCTCACAGATGCACTGTATCTGAGGACAGCCTGCTCGGGGGGGATTTATAGCTGTGCCATATCTTTTTCCATTTCTTATGATTGACCTTTTGATAGGGATATTTACTGCCTTGGAAATGTTCTTGTATCCTTGAACGTTCTTCCCTCCACTGAATACGCTGCATTTCTTAGAGTGTTTACACATGCATTACCGAGGCCCTCCAAATATTATGTGGTCAGGTGACAGGCAATTGGTCAAGTTATATTAAACAACACACCCTGCAATTTAGATCATTGTGTTGGAGAAGGTGTTAGGCTGATGAAGAGAAATCAGCTCTCACACAGCTCAGAAGCAGAGTGGAACAGGGTCGCTGCAGATCAGCTCAGTCCACTGGCCTGAAGCACAAACACATTAAGTGAACGTGCCACTGGTGGTCCATTCACAAAAAGGGTTTGTTTGGGCTGGTGATAGTCTGCATGAATGAATCAGGTGAATACGTGGGTTTGTGTGTGCGTGCGAGTGTTGGGAGAGGGACTTTGAGCACTTCATCTCAGCCTATCGGAGGGCTGACAAATACCAAATGAAGGCAGGCTAAGCATTTGCATCATGGAACAACCTTTGACCCAACTCACACAAACTGCATACATAAAACAACACTACACAGACTTTACCAAAATAAAAATAATTATAATAACCACAAAAGTAAAATAAACAAATTCTTTACTAGAATTAATTCAACACAGGTCCTATGCATAAATGAGAGCTTTAATCTTTTTTATAGGGAGTTATTATACTGTCTTGAAATAGATTGACATGATTTTTGTCTAGCTACTGCAATATTAAGCCTAGAGTTTAAAACATAGGTCAAAGGTAATGTGTATAATAAACCCTCTTTAATCAGATTGTTTCCTATAAGCCCCCAAGCACAAGATAATGTCTGTGTTAGCTACACGGTTTGCTATTGCACAGGTCCGGTGTAGGTAGGTAGGTTTACCTGAAGAGGTAACGAAACAAAAGAATAATTCTTAACATAAAATATTTTTAATTCGTTTGGCTTCCCAAACGTTTGCAATAAAACCCCTCGGAGATCACAGGACCCAGTCTGACTATCCCTGAGCCTAAACGCACAGTGTTTAAAGACGGATTTTCCTGGGCGGGACTACAAAGTGTACACAATGACGTCGCTAACGTCAGCAATGCCTTGTGGTAAATGTAGTCCTAGGTAGAACCTAGCTAAGTAGCTAACCTCTGTCACTCCCACTTGTGCCTTTAGTGACAAGCTGGTAAATTATCCTAACCACCATGTCACCATTAACAACAGTACTAAGCTTAATTCATTAAAACGCATGTTGCGGTCAGCCAGGTGACGCGGGACTTCCCGACAGTCAATCTGTAGCTAACGTCGGCGTTAGCATGTGACGAGTGGACGATGAATTAACCCACCGCTGTAACACCGCTAGCTAACCGAAACCATGGAGATAAAACGATTCAGTGACCAAGCACGTTAGCTAGCTACGCTGTTCCCTACTCGACTAACCCTGGCGAGGTGGACGCGTTGGCCAATTCTTTTTCTACTGCGCTGAGCTTGCTACACCCCGGTCAAGAGTAGCGCCAATCAGTCGAACCAAGTTAGCATTTCATGGCTAGCTGTGTCAACCCCGCACACGGAGCGCTCGTTATGTCCACTACGACCTGACGGGGTTTTTTGTCCCAGTCGAGGAACTCCCGTTGGCTAAAAATAAAAAACCCGCCCACCCGCAACACGCCGTGTTCTAAAACGCGCGTCCCCGCCATGAAAACAGACAAGGATAGGCCTGCGTCTCCCAACGAAAACGGCCCGGTTTGACCGAACAAAAGCGATACGGCGGACTTTGTTGCGCCAGAAGCTCACCATTTGAAGTATCCGCCTGAGCATGACCTCGACTGTGCTCGTCCAGACACAAAGTACAAATCAGATTTCCAAATTCAAAGTTCACGTCGCTGTCCAACGAACACCTGACCGAGCTCAGACGGCAGCGGCGAATGGGCGGGTCGGGAGAGGATGGTTGGGCAGGACTCACAGCCCGGCTGTGTTCAAGATGATGAGAAGTGTTTTTATGTTCCGCTGCACTGGTTAAAAGATGTGGCAACGGGGTTGATCAATAAGCGTTTGTTTGTTTGTTTGTTTTTATTTAAAGGTTTTATGTACAGCATGATGGTGCACAGCAGAATATTCCAGTCACACATGCACAAATAGAAAAAAAAAAAGGTTAGTCATTGATCTTTCCTATGCTCCTTAAGAATAAGAGTCAATGATTGTCAATAAACTGAATTTATCGCATAATTTGCGCTCCCTTTCTGGGGTGTTGATGACATAAAAGTCTGGCATACACACTGACCATGACTTCCTGTCATAGTTTCCTGTTCATGAATGGAGGGGGTATTTCCCTACGAAACACAAATAAATAAATCCAGTCAATGCATACTAAATACTGTACATTCAATTGTAACAACGATTCCAAGTTTTCTTCAACATCCTATTGTTCAAATCTAACCACAGCTGAGAAATATAAGGGGCTGGTTTCGACAGTGTGTGTAAGGCAGATTGTACAACTTCACAGCGTCTAGAAACTAAACACGATTTACTATTGTGTTTGTGAAGGCACTTAGAAGAATCGGACTAAAACACATTGTAATTCTCCTCTAAACCCAAGGCCTCCTTATTGTCTGTTCAGATATTAACAGGACTTCACATTTGTCAAATGCACTTAACAGTTTCTTCAGAAGATATGTATTATTTCTTGTACGATACAGTCTCTGTGTTTGTAGTGTTGAATACTGTCTTTCTTTGGCACATTTGCAAGGCTTGATTATGATGACTGCAGTTCTGTTCCACTATACAAAAGCTGATATTTATCCAACTGTTCCAATATACTGTCATTTGTTCAACAGTCAGAAATTAAATATATTTAGAAGTAAAAGGATGTTTGAGGAAGGACTATAGTCTCCATTTCAGTGTGGTGGCTGGTTTGCAGATATTCACCTAATCTTTATTACAGCGTTACACTGTTACTAGTGATTAGAGATGATACTGTGAGTACTTGTAAGGTGGTAATTAGAGGAGGAGCAATGTTGTTCACGCTTGGTTCATCAAAGCAGACATTGCCCTCAGCTCTCTTTAGACAAAATACCTCACAAGACTTGAGCTATAGTGGGGGGTGACATTAGTTTTACTCCCAAAAAGTGTCACAACAATTCACAAAAAACTGAATTGTAATCAAATATCCATACACATGTAGCGACTCCTCTTCAAAGCGTCTTGCAGAAGGACATTATTTGGCACTGAGTCACTGTGGGCATATGACTTCCTCTAAGAGCACACACTTCCCAGGAAACCACCCAAAACACTTTGTTCACCGCTAGTCAAATATTCGGCCTGTAAGACTAAAAAGGACCTTTACATTGCATAAGCAGCACACCGAGAAAATCCATCTAATGGACGCTTCACATGGACACATTTGCTCTATTAGCTGGTGATAGTTGTTAAAAAAAATACATATAAAATCTTAAATATACTTGGAAAACATTTTGGCACTCTTCAAGCCCACTCGAAATAGATTTCAAATCAACTTCAAGGAAGTCCATACTGTACATATTAAGAGGCTGCGTTAGTAATGCAATCAATGCAGAAGTCTTTTTCAGATATGTCCATCCCGGTGTCCTCTTAGAAGAACTGCTTGCTGCTACCTTATCTGTGGACTAGATCTGAGCCCTGTGTGGAGCAAACAACATAGTGAGGTGTGTTGTTGTCCACCACTTGTGAGCTCGGGGTGTTGCCGTTAGTCGGGCTACACACAGGACTGCAGGTAGGATTACAGGTGTTTGTGAGTCTGCGTAGGTACTCTGCGTGGACAGGCTTGTGGCTCTGCAGCACCCTGATGGCTTCGTCAACTTTGAACCACTTCCTCTGCCTCCCTGTGAAAACATTCAAGAAAGGACAAGGACAAGATGTTGGCATACGGCTTAAAGTGATCAACAGGCAGAGCTTTGGTGTTAACTTTATCAACAACCATGGATTATACTGAACATGTTGGCCGTAGTTGGGATTGAATCTGCGGCCTCGTGGTTTTGAGTCTGTCAGAGTATCAGCTTTGGAAAGTTACAAAAATTGTCGGATGTTTTTTGTACTCTACAGACAAATTTTCACAGCCTTACTAGACAGTATGTCTTCAGTTGACTTGTTAGCGACCTTCCACGCCACCATTTTCAGAGTTTTCTTCTGTACTGAGTCCCTCTTTCAGCCACGCATGGAATTTGATTTGTTTATTTGGGGGAGGTTTTTTGCTCTCAACCGGTATAATAAGCTTGGTCTTGTGCTGCCATCTCTTGTGGCGCTACACCAGAAGTAATTTTAATTAATCTGATAGATAACCAAGATGAAACTGCCACTACACTGCAGCCCCTGGCATTCTTCACTAAATCTCTGTAGCAGTGTTACTGTATGCTTGGCTGAGCGGTGAGTAAGATTGCTCAATGGGCAAAATAACCTTAAATTGCTAAACCACAATATTATACAACACACTGAAGAATAACCTGTTCAGCACATGTTGCAGCACTAAAGTCAGAGTGGAAATAGACATTCCTGACCCACTTCAGTTAGTGTTTATGAAGCCCTCATGTCACCAAACTTTCCTAAAAAAGCACCTTCCACAAAAACGATCTGTCCAGTAAACCGTTAGCTGGGAGTTATTTATACTTTACTTCATCTCCTCCCATTCGATTCCAAACAGCATTTTGGTAAAGGAACTCGGCGTGGCCTGTGATTATCAGAGGGTGATGCGAGGGGGGGGGGGTTCAACCACTTTATGTTGACACCCTGAACTACACCACTGCTGGCCTTTCAGCAGAGGAGAAGAGTACATTAGGCCAGTAGTGCCGAGCTCTTTCCGTCCAGTCACAGCTCTCACGCAGGGCAAGAGAGGACAAGTAAGGAGGGGGCTGTGGTGAGCAATGATAACTGGTAAACAACTGGGCACAGCAAGCATTCCTCCCTCTTGTGAACAGGCTGAACTCTATTTCTGTGGGTGAAGGGAGTAAGTTATCGCGACCACTTTTTTCCAGACCAGTTGGAAATAGTTAACGTTTTGAGTTACTAAGTCCCCAGAGAAGCCTTATATTTTAAATACCAAAGACATTCAAATCAAATAGTGATCCTATACATGCCTATACATACTCCACATTACCGGCAACATTAGAAATCTTACAGTGATGGGGCAAAAGATAAGCAATGGGGGGAAAGAATATTAATTTTAGGGCTGCAACTAATGATTATTTTCATTATCGTTTATGTTTGAAGCCCAGGATGACATCTTCAGACACCATCGGTCCAAACTCTTTAAGTTCAGTTTACTATCAAATAAAACAAAGAAGAGCTCAAAATCCTCAAAGTTGAGAAGCTGGAACTACCGAATGTCTGGCATTTTCTCTTGAAAAATGACTTATGGATTATCAAAATAGTTGCAGATTAATTTTCTGTCGATTGACTAATCTATTAATCGACAAATCATTTGAGCTGTAATTAATTACCTCTAATATAATACCTCCTGATGTTTGAGAGAACACTGTTGACAAAATGTGACAAATTATAAATAATGTTGTGGAGCACATGTGCAGTGGTAGTTAATTTAGGAAGACAAATGGTTGCTACAGTCAGTATTTTAGGACTGTAAACAAACTGTAGATCGGGTGGTTTGACTTCATCAATAAGTATGTGTCCCAAGTTTCTCAGCTTTCAAAGTGATGACTGGAGGCCCCGACTGGTTTTCCCTTATTGGGATTTTTGTAAGTCACTTTAATTTGAGCAGAATTTTGAATACTGGTTCGCAACCTTTGCTGTGATTTGCTTCTGAATAGTGATTATGCCTTCTTATGCTTAATCAGAAATCTGCAAACCATAATGACTTACTGGTCCTCCTGACCTGTTATCTACAAATGACTTTTTAACCGTCAAAAAGACAACGAAACCACTTCAGAATAACTTCTGTCTGGCATTATAATTGTGCACAGAAATATTATGATCTGTGTAATGATTTGATTTATGTATATATTTTTTAAGTTGCCCTAAAATCCTTGAAGATACTCCATGGAGGGTTTTTTTTTTTTTTTTTACCACTTGTAGCACTATGGAGCAGTGGGTCTCCAGTTTGTTGGTATCATGCACAGCAAGAGGATATACAAAGCACGAGCATTTCTTTGCGTGGGTAAATACCTGGAGCATAATTTATGCAAAATCATCTGCAACATGATGACAAAGTGAGACTTAACCGAAGAGGCATACCAATGTTGACAGAGTCCTCCCAGTCCTCCAGTGTCTCCGTCACTATGAGGGTGAAGACGTACGTCCTGTGCTTTCTGTCTTGATTGTGCTGCAAAGGTTTAGATGAAGACACTACTTCATATCACTGCAATAAAACTATTTAATATATATATATATATATATGTATGTGTGTGTGTGTGTGTGTGTGTGTGTGTGTGTGTGTGTGTGTGTGTGTGTGTGTGTGTATACAGTGAAGACACAGAAACTTAACGCTCTGGCTGACTGAGTACTGGCACATAGACATGAGGCATGCCTACACAGGAATCCTAAGCATGATGGTACAGTTACCAGCATGGTGATACAGGATTTTTAACAGCTTTATATAATGTAATATATACCATGTGAGAATTTGTTACAATTCTTCTTGACAGTTTGACAAGCTTACCTCAAAAATCCCAAGTAGTCTACCAAGCTTCCCCTTCACACCAGCCTGCACACACATGAACAACACCAATCAAGAATCATTCAATACATTTACATTTGAGTGACTACACAGTGTTGTATATCGCAAGTACTGAACATTACATGTTACTCATCGAGTCAATTTGTTCACCTAATTTCAGAGGGAATTTCCTTCTGACACCAACAAATCTGAATGAAAACACTCACTGTGCAATATTTTCATACGGCTGCAACACAGCGAGACGCATGACCTGGTATTAGGCACAGCTTGTCTCTGTTCTCATGTGTACGCACATTTGTGTCATTTGGTATCATCCTAGCATCGCTATGTGCCTGTGAGGCAGCATAGCAGAGATGACCAGGTAGACCTAAACATAGTCTGAGTGACAGGATGACGAGACAGAGAGGTTTAACACAAGTACAGTGCACAAGTCGAGATCCATTTCTGCTTATGCAGTTTGTGACAAATTTACTTTTAGAAGACCATGGCTTCTGAAGTTAGCTGTGGAAACGTCATCACCTCACAAATATCCTAGAGCAGAGGTTTCCAACCTGGGGGTCGGGACCCCCACAAGAAGTTCTAAAATGAATGGGGTCGCAAGATGATTAGTGGGGTAGAAAATAAGAAGGAAAAAAATCAGCGTTACAAAATGATGTCTTTGCTTTTTCTTGTGACATACTGGATACTTAAACCTTTTCAGGGTGCTAATAAATATTCCAAGTCACTCTTTACTATAACTAGTCATGAACTTGTAGACAAACCACACCCTGAGATGAGGGGTCAAGGTTAGAGAGCTCTTGATCCCAACCATTTTTCTCACAAGCAAAAAAATATTAGGAACCACTATATTAGAGTGAGTCAGTGAAACTAGGCAGCTTGTGGAGCATGCTCCAAGTCAGCAGATACTGATGGCATGTATAATCAGGTTTTAGTAAAAAACATTCTCCCTGCTGCTGGCTGGGAGACACACAGGCATTCCAGGGGCATGTTTCAGACTTGGCCTCTCAGAGCCGCCAGGATCAGTTAGGACATCTAGAAGCCCACAACAGACAGAGACAATTGTTGTGTCCCATTTCCTGTACTACATGCAGTATATACTATTATACTTATCTTTATAGAATATTGTTTTTTCAGTAAATATACAAGAAATCAACATAGTTTAAATGTAACAAAATAACACAAAAGCAAAATACTTTTGTATGTTTTCCAAGATCTTTCTGGAGCACTTTAACCACAATTTGCAATTTATTTTAATTTTGTGCAGCTGCAAGCAGCTCCTCAATTTTCTTTGTGCAAAGCATTGTGGTGAAATAGAGTACAACAACAACACACTCTAAAACCAAGCATTTTTCAGTATGCATGATGTGTTCTGACTTTTGAGCATACTGTAATTTTGTCACTTTTCCAGTGTGAGCATACTCATTACATACTCAAAACCTGCTGAGAATTAGTATGTAGTATAGAATTGGGACACAGCGAGGTAGATGTGTTGAACTTGACAGCAGGGTATTAAACATGACGTTTTGAATCGTTGGCTCACCACAGTAGTTGGTTTGCAGCTCCTCCATATTCAGGCACATGTCTGGTCTGGGAGGCACTCAATGCGGGTAACTGGAAACCCTTTCCAAATGTCACTGCCATACCTCAAAGCTGTCAGCACACTACTATCCAAGGCAGAAGCTCATAGCTCACTCCACGCCAAACACTCTGGCCAACTACCAGCAGCCCCCTTTACTAAACCACAGAACAATTAACTGGTCATTTACGCATCATTGCCAAATATTTCTATCCCTCATCTGCATCTGGCTCGTACAACAGTGGGAGCATCTCATACCGTGAACAGTGACGACACTAACTGCAGAGAATTGCTGCTTATGATAATGATCATTTGTGCCTGTGCCTCTAGCCAATCACAATTAATAGACTAGATGACACATGACATGTGCATCAGTGCAGTTTTTGCTAGTGTTATGTTATAGGGTTTGCAGGTTGTAATTGTATTATGAATCACATTGAATTCTTAGCCTGCTTTATGTTTTTTGTCGATGTTATCATCACATGGCAATGCAGGCCTGAGTCAGGGTTTTAAAAACTTTTCTTACTGATGCGTTCACATTCTTGTGGGAAATTCCAACATCTGAGTCTTGGGGAGTTGGCTTTTACACCAAAAACCTTTTGAATGCATAAAATGACCCATTTCACAATGTCCTTTTCACAATGTCCATGTTTGCTTATTGTTTATCTTCCACTGTCATTTTATGACAACATAGCTTGTGAAAGCAATGCTGTTGATCAGCTGACACTCAAAACTCACATGTTGGAAATTCCCACAACCGGTTGAGCTCACCAGCGATAAAGTCCTCCTTTCACCTGCATTCCTGCATTATGGTGCAACAGTATTATAACTTTGAGCCCCTTAAAAAATAAATAAAGCTATGATAAATTAGCAATCTCAAGCAAATGAAAGCTATGAAAAGCTGATTTTCATATTGTACTCGCACAAACTTAAAGCATTGGCTCCCTCTGAGGTAGAAAATCATCTAAATACATACAGTATGCTTTGGAGAAAGTGTAATGTCAAGTGTATGCAATCTGTAGTTAAACATGCAAAAACACCATTATGGACATTTGATGGTTTTACTGGCTGCTTTAAAGTAGTGCCAACCACAAAATGTAGAAGAACAGTTACATGATGTATAACTCTGTATCTGCAAGTTTTCTTCATTTTTTCAGGGAATGAGCTCACCTCTTCGTACACTTCCCTGGCGGCGGCCCCACAGGGCTCCTCCTCAGGCTCCATTCCTCCTCCTGGCACGATCCATTGGTCTGGATGTCGACTGCTGCTCACCAGTAGCACCTGCCAAGGAGAAAGGCCTTCGTCAGGGCTCTGCTGCCGAGCTCACGGTGCCAAAAACACGCCAACGGCATGCCCAAGTTTAGAGTCCACCACCACTGTAGGTGTCTGGTGGCGGCTGAGTTTGGCACTATTCATTCAGCAGGATGTGTATCGAACATCTCACATGTCATGCCAGTCATTCACTTAATTTCCTTAATGCAATATGAGCGCGTGTGGATTGGGCTGCTGCTGAGCATGTCACACCCTTTGCCACATAATTAACATAAGTGAATGAGAGTAACCAGTGTGATTTCTCATCTATCAGTCTGTTGTTTAACGTTAGAGGTTCCTGCATTAAAAGCACCAACTGATACACATGAAAAACAACTACAACCACCTTTATATTTACTATTACAGTACTGCGAGTATGAAGTAACATTATATCTGATATTTTATTTGACATATCATTTTTCCAACACACTCACTTTTCCTGTGAGAGATATAACCACAGGGGATATAATAAAAGCAACATCTGTAAGGAGTACCTCTTATTTTAGGTTGACTATATAATATAATGCAAAACAACTGACAACAATAAAACATTAAAAACTTGAGGAGCCATTAAACATGACAACAAAAAAAAATCACAAATAGCTGTCTAATCTGAAATAATCAAGCTAAAGCCACACACTATGTTTAACTGACCTCAAACACATTTTTTGAGCACGGTGCCTCTCTGGAGATGCAGTCACTTGACCTTAAACCCTATCTGGCACAACACTGACCCCATATTAAGTTCACGTGTGTGTGAATTCTGCCAGACATGTGCAGCCTCTACATTCTCCTGTAATAGCTCTCTTGATAGCAAAGACTGGTTAGAAACCAGCACCCAAAACCAGCTAGTTGCATATTATCCACTACAGGCAAACAACTGTCCCAGCAGAGGTTTCCCAGCGTGAAGATGTGTCTGCATTCCTGCTGAGACCCGATAGTGGAAGCATGGCAGATTTGTGAAGAGCACTAATGATACCATCTTCACTGCCGTCAAAGCTGGTCTCAGTTGCACAGAAATGACTCTGATGAGTGAAACTGTTTGACCCTTGACTGTAACTCATTCTGTAACCGGGTAAAGAGTAACATAAAACCCACAAGAAATCCCAGGACTTAGAACTTCATTCAAACATTATTTTGACGGTCTCACTGTTAACTGAGCTAATTCAGTCATCATGAATTAGCTCACTATAAAACAACACAAAGAGCTCTTGTTTACCTGTTTACATGCTTTGGATCATTGATATAAATGCTTAAATGCATGTGGGTGTGACAAAACCCTTTCTCTGTCTCTGTTCTTGCATTTACAAACTCTGTGGAAACCACATGTCTTATTCTTAACACAGGCAACTCTGTCAGTATCATGTATGGTTTTGCTGTCATGTAATATCACCTTCAGTGAGCTGAATCTGCAGAACTAGACCTTTACCGCACTGGTTCACAGATCCCTTAGAAACTTAGAAATCCAGGCACTGTGCTAATTCATTTAATGTCCAACAGGAGTGTATGTAACAATACGTATGTAACAATAATTTGGTGTAAAGAGTTTGCTGCGTGATGACTGATGATGAGGGGGCAAATTAATAGCTGCAGAGGACGAGAGCAGTGGAGAGTCTCATTTGGATCTGTGCAGGGCCCTGGGGTCTGTAGAAACACTGGTCGCTGCCTTACTGACACAAACACACATGCATGCGCAATTTCACAGAAACGCCATGTGAATCACGTAGGCACTCAAAAACCACTGGATCAGCAGTTGCCTTTCTGTATGAAAACAAGAGAGCTTAGCAAAGGAGGTTAATGACCCCAGCAGGAAGCACACACCTCAGTGAGAGATGAGAGTGAGGAAGAGCTTCAAGTGCGCACATCCACATCAGCTCTAAGGTGATCAACACCTGATCACAATCATAGCTAAAATACTGTTGACAGATATTATGCTCATACTAAGCTAAATGAATGAGGTATCAAGAGGCAAGATGTTAAAGCAAAACATAAGTAGAGGTTCTATTTCATTCAGATTACTATTATTTCTGGTGCTGTGACCTGAATATACAGTGACTGGCTACAATAATATGAACTTCTGTACGATATAATGCAAACCAATACAACAGCATTGCTACTGATACGCTCCTCGTGAAGCTTTCAGTATAATTTTTCCATTTTGGTTGCGACACAGATAGGACTAGGACGCTTCAATATTGTTTAGTGTCTTTCAGCAGAAACATACAGTGTTTTACAAAATTCTGTTGTCAAAATTATTCTGAGCCAATTGCAATTGCAACAAAATTAGTTATTCGGGTTCTTGTTTTACATGTGTCAAGGATTTTGTTGGATGTAAGGCATAAAACTGACTATTTTGTATGTGATTTTGCCTAAATTTGCCATATTGTGATATAGATTGATATCTTGTTAAAATACTGCCCAGCCAAAATCACAAATATGATTATATTTTTGGAAACGGTTCTGTTTTTGTACTAAATTTGCATTTTACTGTAAGACCCACTGATTTATTGGAGGCATGTTTCTTATTTACAGGATACTTACTAACAACACGTTATATACGCCAGAACATATGATTTGATTTTGATTTTATTGAAAAGTGAAAATGGACTACAAATGTGAAGTCATCCTGTATAATATTTTTCTGCAGACCTGTTCCTGTCCTCCTGGACTCCAGCTGACATGTTGAGGAAGTGACTGTAAACCAGGCATGTAAACTGGACGGATAGTTTACCACATAAAGTGTGATACATGCAATCAAGACAAGTGAGAATGACAGAAAGGATCATGTGGCGCGTGATGTGAGACCATTTCATCCTCCTCCAGCGCAATCAACAATAATCAAAGAGACCTTTAGCATATGTCAGCACTCTGTCACAAACAGGAGAGAGAGAGAGAGAGAGAGAGAGAGACCATGATGAAAAGCAACAGAAACAGAGAGAGAGAGAGAGAGAGAGAGTGGGTGAGTGATGGAGTAGAGGAGAGGGTGGGAGCACGAGGAGCAGGAAAGCAAATCTGTCAGGGGACAGCAAGTGCCTGCACCTTGTTTCTATAAATTGCAGCTGATAGGTCACTTGATGTTTAGCACACAGCTTAACACTCAACCCCCCAACCAGGCCCCTACGACCCCACTCCCCCTATCACATGTGGTCCTGAGATGGGCCCCCGTCACTAGGCAGACACGTTGTGATTTAGGACAGCCCCTGCCCCCAGGATATTATTTCTTCTATATTAACTCTGCCACTGTTAGGTGGCATGGCGCATTAGATATTCAACTATAGAAATCCCTACTGTAATTTAAAGGTAAGCATTTTTGAGTGGGTGTGTATAAACTGAGTGGCTGTGGGACAAGTCCTGCCTAAGCTAATTTTGCTTCAAGAAGTATAATTATATACAGACTAAACATGAATTAACGAGACAAATGTTGCAGCACTAGCTTGCAATCATACCACAGTTTAGAGAAAGCAACAACAAACAAAAAAACACATTGCACATGGGATATGAAATGCAGCAGCAACAGAGTGCAGGAGTTTCATGGAGCCTCAGCAAAGGATTAGTGATCACAATGGCATGTGTTGATATGGAATTGACCCTGCTGTACAATAACCACATCAGCTGATGCCAGTGTTAGAAAACAAGCACCGCCTATGTGAGTGAACGTAGATGCAAGATTTTATAATGACATTTATAGGCTGAGTGCATTACATATAAGAGGTGGCACTAAAGTTTATAATCGCATGCAGTATCACACCTGTGAAATGCATCTGCTGTTGAAGAAATATGTAATCAAATAAATTCTTGAGTGTGCAGGACTGTCGAGTGATCAGCCAGCACAGTTTGCACTGCCAGGACACAATGAGGATGCATTGTCTCTATGAATTATTAGTTATCTGGATTTCCTCCTGGACAGGAAATGAAAACGACGGTCTCCTGCTGGGTGCTGGTTACGGTGGGTGCCAGCTTGTAGGACCACCTGTTGTTTAATAGGTAAAATATTTGGCCCTTCAGCCAAGTAATGTTCACCTCTGCCCAACACCTCAATTAAAAGGCATCAGACACGTGAACGCACAATATTAAACTGAACCTTGATAAAGCAGGGTACTGCATGATAGTTAGCTAAATGGGGACTTTGTCAAAAATAAAGCCTGTTAGTAAATGCCCTCTCCTCACTGCAAACAGTTTAACCACCAACTTCAGCCGTCGACGGACACACCTTACCTCGTCCTCTTTTTCGTTTTTGAAACACAAACATGCCGCTCTTCTCTTGAACCCTTCGCCGTCGTACGTCCTGGTCTGGTTGGGCTTAAACTTCATCATTTATGTCGCCAGTCGTCGAGTGCCAGGAAACGTCAAAAAGTGTTGGGGAAAGCGACAATCTGGATTCAACCAGACCCTGAAGAGAGAGCAGAGCAGGGGCTTGTTCCCAAGTTAAGCTTCTTCAAATAGTCCCAGTTACAAAGTGTGAACTCGGTTCATTCATTCCTGGACAATGTCAGGCTGCGTCTGGTCGTATATTGTAGCGACCATGGTGGTTTAGTGCCGCCGTCAACACGCATGATTCAACAAACTCCCTCACATCTGTGGTCGGTGAGCAGCTACCAGCTGACCTGAGAGCTGCGCAACAAGCTGCCCGTCAGCTCCCACGTTACACACAGTTTCGTGTTCATCGTTAACACGACGACTAATAAGCCAAACATGGATCAAGTGTCTCCATACAGGTCGCAGCTCCGCGAGGCCGTGGTTTCCAGCGCGGCTGCCTAGTATTCATCAAAAACGTCGCGTACGTGACTGTTGCCTTTCCCGGAATTACGAATGCTGCTTTCAGGTGCCGCTCTTGAGCTCTTCAACCCTGAACTAAGGTGCTTTGAGCCTTTGCGTTTGAGATACTAACAAAGCAGGCCATTTTAAACTAATAGTTTGTGACGATGGGGTTTATTTCAGACATTATATTCTTTAAGAATCGTTTTTATTATCAGTTTACCAAACAAACATACATGTCATTCTCTATCCCATATCTGTAACACCATATAACCCCTATAACAGCCTTAATCCTCCATTTCCTAATTTTCTCCCCACTTTTTTCTCCTGTTACATATATAGAGATTAAATTATTTTCAGGGGGGGTAGGAGGGTCAACAATTTCCACAATGACATCTACAGAAACAAAAACACCCCAAACAGATTAATAGCCCACATTAATAGCCTAAACAACACCTACCTTTCACCCCTTTGCAGCACATTTGCATTACATTTATATTTATATCAGGAATTACATTGTTGACCTACTGAAAGTTCAGAAGTGGAATGGATGGAAAAAAAATAAGCTCATACTTGTAGTAGGTGTTTTAATCAATTTAATGGCCATCAGTTGTTATTGCATAACCCACCTAGTAAAGTTATGAGTTGCTGCCCAAACTCATATCTCGGCAACCAAGGTAGCCGACATGTGAGAAAAAAATAATCTTTACCAGTCGCATCTGGATTCTCGTGATTACTCAACTTCCCACAGTAAGTGAAGGAAGCATGAGGCCGTTCCCTGCTGTTTAAGGTCAAATAAACAAAACGCAAGCCTGAAACCCTGTTCAGTTCAGTGCTGCAGGTGGTAACACTCACTGGACTGGTTATTTACAGCAGCATGCTTCTTGTAGTGAAGTAATGTAACGTTAGAAAGCTCAGGGCTTCCCTCTAGTGGATGTGGACTGTCTTTAAACTACAAGATGTGTTCAAAGGTGAAAATGTTCAGAGGTGTTTAAAAATGACCATGCCTGATTAGTTGGATGTGTATTCTTCATTGTAGACTGTTTCCAACATCAGGACAAGGACATTCATAACTGTAGGACACTGATATCTGGCAGCAACCAGAATAAGAAAGTGCTTTTTAAAAAGGTCAAAAGTCTTGATTATGAACTTATGAATGATCCTGACCCACATCCAAAGCACCACTGTGGCTCACACGAGGATTAAAAGGTTTGTGTAAAGTCAAGGACCATACCATGTTATCCAAAGATAATTAGTAAAATGTCAGGGGCTTGGAAGCATGCAGGCTTCAATTTTCCAGGCCAGTGGGACAACCCTGAAGACCCCTTTGAACTTTTAACATCATCTGACTGAACCAGACCCATGTGGCTGGAGAGGACACACAGCTCAGATATGTTGCGTTAACTGTGTGAAGGTTTTAGGCACTACGTTTAGAGAACAGCATGCAAATTCATTGATTGATTTGCATTAAGCACCAAGTTAATAAGAATATATTTTAGTGCATTAAGGGAAAGTTGTAATTTCTTGATGCTTTGAGTCAACATCACAGTATATAATAGTATCATCTGTATAAAGATGTCTGCATACTGTCAAAATGAGCAGACCAGTAACTTTGGTGAAGTTACAGCCTCAGTGGTTGAAAAAGTACATTTAATCATGTGCTGTACTTGATTACATTTTTGAGGTACTTGGACTTCAAAGTAGTACCTCAAAAGTATTTGCTACTTTATACTCCTATTTAACAATATTTTGGATTTAAATATTGTACTTTTTGGTTCACTACATTTAGTTAACATCTATAGTTGGGTGTTAATTTTATACAAAACATACAATTAACTTAGAACTAAGATCTGCACAGTCCTGCACACCCACACAGGTGTTTTCACTTATTGTGGCTGATTAGAGCTTAAGTTGAAGTTGAGGTGTAACCTGTCCTGTCTGTACGCGCCCACACAGTTCTGAGAAAAGGTCTAATCCTGCAAAATAAGTGGCCCACGGGTGTATAGCTTCTTAAATAGTACACATTGGCTCCACCTCGAGCAGCTACAAAAAGATACAACTAAAATGCTGCTTACATTTTAATGCATCAGTAATAATCTAATGTAATTTACAGTATACTGTATAATAAACTGAAATGGGCAATTGTGCATAATGAATACTTTGTGGTAGTTTATTTGCTGATAATATCTCTGTATGTGTATCTGTAGTGCATTTTGAAGAGGGCACTTTTAAATCACCAGTTATCCCTATCGAAATAATACAACATACATCAACAGCAGTATTTGCAAAACTTGTCATACATGTGTGCCATCAAGAATTACACCCAGATGACTATTTATTAATCAACAGATTTTATTTACAGAACATAAAAGTATGCAGGTGGACTGTTTCATAGCATTCTGAGAGCAGGAAAACATTTCCTCCCCAGATCAACAGGAAGAATGAATTTGCAAACAGTGAATTGAATACAGACTTTTCAGCCAAAGACCAATCACGACAATTGAGAGTCAAAGCCTTCATTGATCTTTTGGAGTTTGATCCCATAACAACCCAGCATCTCTGGCCCTCGAACTGCCTTAGTGGAAAGGGGTTAGGCACAGTTACTGCATCAGCCCTACCCCACCCCACCCCACCCCCACTCACGTCATCAAACAACTTACAGCTCAAATGTAACCACTGCTTTGTGAAATAAATGCCGTTGGAAGAACTTCTAAGTTCTGTAGCATTAGACTGTGATGACATACAGGGGGAAAGCAGAGTAGTTAGTTTGGCAATTGCGAGAAAGATTCACATATAAAAGACTGGATATGGATAAAACATGTGTGCTAGAACTAAGGAAAGGTCCACAAGGTCCACCCTTCCCTCCACACTCTCCTACACCATCCACAAGCCTACAGTTTACAGTGAGAGTGGTTGAAAAAGTTAATGTGACAGTGGCAGGCTCAGTTTGGTTTTCAGTTATATTATTGTTTGTCCTGCTTAGGCCATCTACACAGGACAAAACTCTGGTCCGCCTCCAGGTGAGTGTCTACATACAGTGGGCTAGTAGTAGTTAGCTGCTTTTAATAAACAAACAGCGACACGGTAAAACTAAGTTAAAATAAATGTAAAAAGTATACACTATGGACCACATCTATCCAGTCTCTCCACCCCACCCATTCCAGTGCTCTGGAACCCCCGAACCCACCCACCCTCCCCCAAAAGAAATGTGGGACGTAGGACACTCTTTCTCCCCCTAAACTTGCTTGTTTTAAAAGCAGCAGTGGACAAAAGCCTTCCAAAATCAATGGACACAGAAAGCCACGTGAGTAGATCTAAAACCTCTGCCCATGCATTTGAACAGTAATGAGTTAGGACAAAGACAAGTCATTTCATTAGTGTGCATTTAAATCACCAATTGTCAGCAGTTGTTTTTTCCTTTACAATATATTCATGTTCATTTTATAATATATATGTATATATTTAAGACTGTGTCCTTTAAATGCAAATGAAGTCAGAAGAGGTCTTGGCAGAACGTGAGGACTTGTGTTCACACTTGACTTCCACTTGTTAGGCTGCTCTACACTTCATTTTTGTTTCCAGCATAAAGCCTGGTCCATGACTTGGCTGTAAAATAATAATAATAAAAAAAAAAAAACAGAATATGAACATGAGTCACGTAAAATTTACCAATATGACAATTTGTTTTGCAAAGCCTGCATTAAGAAGCGTCTATCGTAATGACCTCCATACACACACACACACACACACACACACACACACACACATTAAACCCTGACTGAGTCCAAGGAAAAACTTCATTATTGAAAAAAAAATAAAATAAATGAACAATCAATCAGGATAGTCAGACATGCAAAGGGTGCCAGGCATGGACAAGCTCTAATTACCTGATCAAAAATAAACATTAAATTAAATGAAGGGAAATAAAATAACTGAATAAGAATATCAGCAAAAGCAAACACAGTAGATAGGCAACACAGAAAATGTAAGAAAAACAAAAGAAAGTCATAAAAAAAAGTCAATGTGGTCATGAATTAAGCAAATTAATGTATTTATCAACATACATTTTTATACAGTATGTTGATGGAAAACAAACTACATGGTTTGAGTATAGTTCTTTCTTTCTTACCTTATAGTTGTAGTGTTCATTAAACAATATAAATAATTACAAAGTAAATCAGTGTTTTTTGGGGTTTTTTGTACGTATGTGTGTATTTAGGCTGGATTTCCCTTTAATCTAAATGACGCACTAAGCAAGAGCTGGATGGAAAGTGTAATAAACCCTCCATTGAAGTCAGCCAGATCATAGCTCTCACCTGTTTCTATGGCTTCAGCTTCATTGGACTTCCACTTCTCTGCAACGTCATTTGCTAGGGGATCATCAGGGTTGGGTGCACTTAGTAACGCCTGGATTGATAGCAGCACTGTACGAATCTGCAGAGCTGGCGACCATTTATCTGAAAGAATGACAAACAGAGAGATTAATAAGACTAAAATAGAAGCCAAGAAAGCAGAGGGGCAATGTGTCAGACATTGATAACAGAGAAAAAAAAAAAAGAGTAAAGACGAAGCAGAAGAATAGTGTATCTGTTTTATGCTGCAGGGGCAGTGAAGAGACAGTGATGATATGCAGAGGTAGTGGGACAAAGCTCCAGTTAGGGGTCACAAGTGTAACCTAAGAGACCCTTGATCTTTTGAGCAAGATGAAATTGGCAAATCCCTCACTTCATTCACAGGCCCAACATCACAGGACGCAATACATACAGGCTCTCTTACAGTACCATCCTGACTCAACAGACCAATGACAGAACAGATGCAAAGTGGCTGTTGAAAACATGTCCTTTAAAGGTAAAGCACAATGTATACCACACATAGCCGGCCAAGCATACGCTGTGACATTACAGAGTACTGACTTACCTTTCAAAATGTCTAGACATATTCTTCCCAACTTGTCTACATTGGGATGATATATTTTGGTCATGAAGCGCACTTTAGGAGCTGCCATGGGATATTCCTCTGGTAAAAACAGTTCAAGTTTAAATGTGCCCCCCTCAAAAGGTGAGTCCTGAGGTCCAGCAATGACCACATGAAAGTAGCGAGCGTTGCCTTCGTCTGGATCTGCCTTGATCCCTGGGACAGGCTCTGCAATCAAACGCTGAGTTTCCTGGTATAGAAAAAGACAAAAAGAAATTAACTATACGTTGGTGCCACCATATTACCGGTCAGTGCCACAAAGTGCTTTCACTTTGCACTGCAGAATGCAATGTCACCATAAGGTCCCTTTCAGACTGAGATGTGCATTTTAGGAGAAATGCTTTTGAACTCTATATTTCAGTGGAGGGAGTTCCTAGTGTTTGAATAGTGCAGGGCAGCGTTGAGACAGGACGGCTTAAAAAAACGTTTAATAGATGGATTTTAAAAGGGAATGCAGCACAGAGCATCTGTCATACCACACAAGTCAACCAATGAGTTACAAGGGGGCCATAAAACAAACAATCTGCATTGCTCTCTACTTTGTCATTGTAGCTGTTTCTTTTGTAAATGACAATTGCATAAACTTATGTTTTTATGAGACAATTACTTTCTATGCATGTCCAAAACATTTGTGGTGACTGAAAGGAGCAGACTGTCATCTTTTGATATTTACTAAATAAGTATTTTTTCACTTAAGGTAAGTGTGACAGAAAAAAACAACAACACAGATATTTGAAAATGATGTACCAAGATATGTATTACATGTTTTATACACTTTGAATCTGGGTTGAAGTATTTTATGCTCATCTCCTTCAGTGACTGCAGACACTTGGAAACAGTGTAATGCTTAGTAATAATATCTAAATCTACACCCGTGCCAAGCATTACAGTTAACTGGTACTGGTGGACACCACACATCAGTGTTGAACTGAATTTAAAAATGTCTGCATCTTATTGGGTGAAACATCTGTAGGAATTGCTATTTGATATTGGTAAAACTTGTGTATTAAAATTATGAATTGGGAAGATTTATAAAAGCCCTAGCCCACACCTGAGAGCTGCAAAGAAGCTGTGAGTCATTATGATTCTAACAACAGCAATGGTAGGCAGGAGGAGAACTGTAGTCTGCTTGGTTTTTGTTTTTTAATGCAGGGGGGAGGGTGACTTTGACTGCAATAGTGGCTCAATGCTGTGATTCTGAAGACTCTCTGTGCAGTGAGTAACTGTCTTCTAGAGGTGACACTGACTCAGCCACCGCACCGCAGGAGACTATTACTTTCCTTCCCATCAGCCACTGCAGCAAGGCTTCTCCTGAACTCACAGTGACGGCCAAGTGACCTACAGAAACACACACCTTTACTGTGAAAGAGGAGCAGGTATCTGATATGTTGTGTGGTATGCATGAGGCAGTGTGAGTGACACACCTGATATGCCTTTAACAAGCAAACTACATTCAAGCTCACTGCAATGCACGTCATTATATAAACTGCAGTGCTCTCAACTCTTCACTGTACATTCTGCATTCTCCAAACTGCAGATAATAATAATAATAATAATTGATAATACAATTATCCTGCTATATGAGGCCCTTTGGTTATTGTCCTAATTTATAACCCTAGTATCCCCTTGTGCCTGTTTGAAATGCAGGCTTGTGTAATATATGTATCACGCCTGACTGACTACAACAGAACAATAAATAAATAACAGCATAGCCAACTATGTCTGAAAAAATAGCATCAAATAAAGCTTGCCAACGGCCTGCACTCTTTGTTTTTGATGTTCTTTTCCTGAACGCAACTGGGAGAGAGATTCCTGAAATGTTTCAGATAACCCACAGACAAAACCATGCAGTGAAAACACAGACGAGAGAGGGGCTCCCAGTCCCAGTCACACGCTCTGAGGGCTCAAGGGCTCGGTCCGCTAAGTACTGTTCCCAGCCCTCCCACCTTTTCCCACCAACGCTAGTCTGCGGTCTGCTTACTCACCCACCTGTGCAACCTTCCCTTGGACACCATTCATGTTCCTATAATGGTTTCTAAATAAAACTCAAAACAGGCTAACTACTATTCCTTTACAAACCATTACCTGTAATTCCAGTAAATATGGCTAATTTGCACGATGACTGTTATTTATACACACAATTACAGTGAGGGCACTGTAAGGGTTCCCCAAAGAAAAAGGAAAAAGTAAGTGGCTTCTGATAAGGCTCGTCTATTACCACCAAAGTTAAGCTGTTAGGAGTTAAAGACTGTAAAGACATAAAAGTGAAGAATCAACTATAGAAATCAGTCACATCTTAGGTTCACAAATAGAACACCGGCCAGCTTTTCTGTGTTTAATAAAACTATTAATTAAATGATTGAAATGGCTGCTGGTCAGACAGTGAAAGCAGTTTCAACACACATCGCCCTGGTCTCTGGGAACTTGAGGTTTTTGACATCCTACAGACCAAAATGATTAATCATTTACTTTGTGCCAAGTAATCAGAGTTGTGTTGACAAAGAAATAAAACGCATCTACGGTACTATTAATGTCATTTTCACTGAATACAATGGTGGAAACATACTTGTAACTCATGACATCAAGCCCTTAAGTACTGCAATGATGGGTTTGCATTTGGGAGGTGCAGAGAATATAAGATCATATAGGAGTCGTACCTCCTTCAACAGCACCTTTGGTTAGATGACTAACATCACTGCACTGGAAGTGATTTCTGATCAAAGCATCAAGTGTCTCATCCACACTCATGACTGAGTCACGGCACTAAAGGTAGAACTTCAGCGAATTAAAAGGCGAAACGGTGTTCAAAGAGAAGACCGCGAGAGGCAAACATCCCACCTCAAGTTCATGTATGCTTAAATGACACGCATGACGCTGGGATGTGGTCTCTGTTGTTGTCATCATTTGTTATCAAACGAAGCTAACGAACTAGCCGGGGTTAGCACGGTTAGCCAGCCCCTCGGTCGGCACCCCGGGGACACCGGTGTGTTTAGAAAAGGTGACCCCGGCACACGGCACGTTTCTTTTCCAAAGCGCCGAGGTGTTTGTCTCTCGGAAGTTATTTTAGCAAACGCGACGTTAGCGCGCAAACCGTGTTAACCGGGGAGTTTCAGCCACGGCGGGAAAGTCACGCGTCCACGCGTCCTGCTGCTCAAAGTGCGAAACGACTACCTTGATGATCCTGCGGGGCAGTCCTGCCATCTTGTCTTGAATGCGGGCTCTCGGCTCTCAGTGCCTCCTCTCCGCCGACGGCATTGACAGCAAACACACGTCTTCCGGGTTCTTTGCGTCATGACAGCAACTCATCTGACGTGCAGTCGATGTTTGAGACACATATTACACAGAAATCTATCAATATAAAGGTTATATATATATATATATACATATAAAGGTATGCTCCATAGTCCCGCGACTCCTCACAGTAAGCACCAGTTGAATATTCAGTTATAATAACAAATATTTTGTCACAAAGTCAGAGAAATATATTTTAAGGCTATACGTTTAATTTGCCCAACAAACAAGAAATGTATTAACGTCATTACTGAATTCTCTGGGTTTTCTTATATTGGCACCAAAACAATACATTTATTTTCTGAATTTACTTCTGTGAAAACTTTTTGACATATGTTGGAAATGCTGTGTAGGACGAAGATTCAATTACAGAACATTTTACAGATTTTTTGACAGAAGTGTTTTCATCTACAGTGCCTTGAAAACCCTTTTTTTAAGTTGATATATTTACGTACCTCTATTCTTTTTTAGCCTTCACGGTTTTGCATGAACCAAATAAAGCATGAGAGCAGACTGTAACCTCAGACAAATTAGGATAATATCATAGCATCAACTCTGCAACATTAAGGTAGTGGTTACAACCATTGAACACATACATAATTAGACAATTTGAAAAGGGGAGTGAGAAAGTCCTTTTGCTTGGGATTCTTAAGATTATTTTACAACCAATATTTATTTTCACCTAAGTATAATTTGAAAGGATGACTTTTATGGAGTATTTTTACACTGTGATATTTCTAACTTAAATGAAGAATTTAAATGCGTTTCCTACAGACTGGTGAAATAACATTGGCCACTGACATTAATATTGCAGTGCATTATTTGGCAATGTCATTCATTTTCCACGTGCACTTTTCCAGGACCTGTTTATCTGAAAGGACTGCTTGATTTGGAAATAAAAGTTTCTCTGAGGTTGAAGAGCCAAACTGTGTGTGCCACAGCGACTCTACCTGTTTTAGACAAAACAAAGCATGAATTAGACTTAACACTTCCACTGGCCAACAAGGCTGTGTGGTACAGCTGCATTTTCACTTTTTTGCAGGCTGAATGGGAGCTATTGATTGGAGGGGGTTTGGACCTCCTCCTCCTCACATATCTGTATGCACAAAAGCATTGTCCCTTTGAGTGTCAGGCCTGTGACGTGGGCATTAGCAGTGCAGCAAACTAAGAGGAACTTTATTTTTCATAAAAGCTGACTGAGAAGAAGTCCAGCATGCAATTTCTGTCCCAACATAGCCCAACAGGTGGGTTTGATATTTTTGTAATTGGTTACTCTTTTGAGCATTCTGTGTGCAGAAGTTGAATAAGAAATGTATTTATGTATGTTTTTATTTGTCTTGGCAGGAGTATAGTACATTTTACTATAGAGTGTTGAATTCTGTCATAATCATAGATTCTCTGATGTAGTTCACTGTATGCACACTTTTTTATTTTACATTACTGTTACACAAATATAAACTAAATATGTTACAATGTAGAATGTTTTAAAATGTTTAAATCTTTCCTTTTTTTTATTTGAACCTGAAGGTAAGAGTATCTGACTCCCATAAAGCTATTCCTTTGCCAGCTCACTCATTTCCTAACACTGACCACAGTTCAGGGCTAAATATCTATCATTAGTGGTTTGTAAAATATGTATATTACAGGCAACAGGGGAAACAGCCAGGTGTAAAATCTGAGCCTATAATCACTGCTCATGTTTGTTGCCTCACAGGTGCAAGGTTTCCGCTCATTTAGTCGTGATCATGGAAGCTCTTTTGGCTTGTGGGATTTTAAATTGATCTATTTCTGTACGTGTATGCAAACATTCTGAAATATTTTTATGGTTTTGTTTTGAGACAGATAAGCCTTTTATATCTGAATCTGAATATGTCATGCTCTCTAATGTATGTAAAGGTAAAAATGGCAGATTTATTTCAAGAATGTAAACAAATTAAGTCCCTAAAAAATATTCAAAAAGCTACAATTTTCATGAAAATATTCTCTTAATACTAATAACAGATTTCCAGCAACTTCAGAGTAATGTTTCGTTTACACTTTGTAGTGGTATCTTTTAGCATTCTGCCCTGCCCCACCTCACCAACCCTCCAAACCTCCATTGTTCAACACACACAGGAACAGATGAACCAGCACCTAATCTAGTCCCTTCTCTCAGTGCACAGAGAGAACAGACAATATCAGCCACATTAGAGTGTTTGATTTGAGTGGCGAGATCTATCTCGTCAGGGCTCAGCCAGACTTCCTTATCAACTTGGAATATTTTATATAAAGGCATTATGGGTTAAGCATAGTGTAATACACACGACTCAATCTAAAAGAAGTGTATTTTACTTTGATATTGACAGTTAAAATGAAGCAGAGTCTACTTGTAACCCCTCTGTAACTCTCTGCAAGAAATGTGGAACTATTCCTTTAATCATCTGGCGACCCCTCAGATTTATCTTGTGACCCCTTTTGGAGGTCCCAACCACGATGTTGGGAACTACAAGACTAGACTTTTATTTTGTACATCAAAAACATCTCCAGTGTCATCTGTAAATGTAATTTGTTTGATTTTCTTTTTCAGCTCAGTGGAGTGCACACTGCTACCTGGCATGTGTGTTCATCATGACCGCCTGCTCTGGACCGGTTTCACCCCTTCATGCCCCTCCAGTGACAACAGGTCTCCGCTCTGCTTTCTCTGCCACACGCACCAACAGCATAGTGGGAGGCAGGCAGAAGGCAGTGACCTTCAACAGGCTCATGGTCAACATGGGAGGGGATTTCAATCCAGACAGTGGTCAATTCCGCTGCCGCATCCCCGGGGCTTACTATTTCTCCTTCTCCGTGGGGAAATTTCCAAAGAAAATGCTCTCTGTGATACTGGTGAAGAATGGAGAGGAGGTGCAGGCTATAGCGTATGATGACTACCGCAAGAAAGGAAGGAAAGTTCAAAGCCAAAGCGTGATGATCAGTTTGAAAGAAATGGACACAGTGTGGCTGCTTTTACAGCAGAGTCCCCAGTATGCTTTGTACAGCAACGCTGGCCCTTACATCACCTTCTCTGGTTACCTCGTCTATCCGGACATCTCCCCAACCAGCTATATCACCAACCACCTGTCCCCATCAGGGCTGTCCTACCCAAACTGCCCCCCTCAGGCTGAGCCCTGGGCCAGAGGTCAAACCTCAGAGCAGCCGCGGTCTGCCTTCTCTGTGGCACGGACATCCACACTCATGGGTCAGAGTAGCAGGCAGCAGGACAAGCCACCTCTGACCTTTGATGTGGAATATCTCAACATCGGGGGGCATTTCAACAAAACCTCGGGCTTGTTCACCTGCCGCTTCCCGGGTGCGTACTTCTTCGCCTTCACTGTGGGGAAACACCCTCGTAAGGCTGTTTCAGTGAAGCTGATGACCGGGAAGGGTGAGGTGCAGGCGATGGTGTTTGATGAGGACACATCGAAGAGACGGGAGATGCAAAGTCAGAGCTTGCTGCTGCCTCTCCGCCGGGGCGACAGTGTGTGGCTGTACAGTCAGCAGGATGAGCGTTATGCTGTCTACAGCAACCAGGGGAGGTACACCACGTTTTCTGGCTTCCTGGTTTATCTTGAAGCGGAAACACTCCCACCTCCCATCACCCAGGACAGAACTCACTACTAAATGTCTTTACCCTTCATGGTGTCCTTTCTAAAAAAAAAATAGTGAAAAGTCTTGAATCTGTGGTCAGTATAGTGTACGTACTGCTTTGTTTGTTTGCTTTTTGTATATTTTCTTAACAGTAAATAATGTCATTCCAGGGATAACGTTTGTTGCCCATATTACTCCACAAGATGGTGCTATGATACAATTATACACTAACCAGTGTGCAACATGGTTACTTTTGTCCTAAAAGTGCAATTAGCTGTAAGACATCACAAATATAAGAACTTCTTGATTAAGTAATAAAATTGGGTTTTGGTTCACAGATACATTTACTTTTATTTCCTTTTTAATTATTTGTATTTAGAAGTGTTAAAAAGCATTTAATATGTAAAAATGATTATTACATGGCAAGGTAAATGATGTATAGTTTATTAACATTTACTTAATGTAAAAATGAGATTTAGAAATACATCATGGTCATATGAGTGGTGATAGTCTTGTTATGGAACTTTATATTGTGGATATATCTGTATCTGTTTTGATGTTTTATGTGCATTTAATGAAAAACAAAAAAAACTAAATAAATTCATACACTGAATGAATTAAAAAGCTCTTGTTTCTTCTGAGTCTAATGTTAATGATACAGTGTGTTGCATTGAGTACAAGGTCAATTCACTGTCAGTTAAGTTTATGTTGTCTGCACTGAAATGCAAAGTGTGGGGTTGACATCGTCATTACTCATATAAACACAGTTCTCACAATGTGGTAAATGTCTGTTGCTCAAAACATGGATCCTCACTACAGCTGCTACTACTACTCCAGGTGGTGTTGTTGCTGCTGCAACTGTTAAAGCTTCTGCTACAGTGCCATTGCTACTAGGCTACAACTACCACAGGTAATATCAGCTACAGCAATAATAGCAGAATGCCAGGTATCACTACACATGAAGAAAGAAAGAAACAAAGAGATTTACAAAAAGGGAAAATGGAGGAACCAAACATTCAAAATTCAAACCAATTCACAACTGTTTACAGTAAATAATGTATATATTAAAATAGCCAACAGCAATGCTAAATATTCTTTAATTCAAGAAAACTGGCTAAAACATGCAAAAACACAGTTATGGTCCTGTAACTGAGGTGCATTTGTTCTGAGGGTTAAATGTAGGCATAAAAAGTCCTTGTTTTTGTTAGTTGTTGCAGGTTATACAGTGGAAGCCCATATTTCATCAGACATTCATATTTTAATATTTAGTCAATGTTCTTTAAGTAAATTGAACATATTTCTGTTAAGTTTACTGAGATACAGTTTCAGAAAAATGAAAGAGGAACAAAGAATCATAATTTTCCGGAAGTACCGGATGTTGTATCTGTACAGTTTGTGTACTAATAGTTGTTTCTTCTGTGCTGACTAACAGACATGAAAATAAGCTTAAAAATGCTCCAACATCAACCTTTTTCCTGTTAATCTTGTCATTTATTGAGGCAGAACATACAACTTTTGCATATTTACAGCACGTTTTAGAAAATAACAAATAAATGAACTCATTATTAAACTCAACGTAATCTAAACGTCTATACTTCTTATGAGCACCGTCTTTGCTTTGAATAAGTTCCAGTGTTTGTACTTGTCTGACTAATCACGCTGGGACTTGACAAGATGTTTTACACGATGTACACAGTAAAAAGAAGTCACTTCAAACGTCTCAACAATGAGACAAGTCTTAAGAATCACACAGTAAGTAGACATGATGATGTTGTGAGCCATAAAAAAAAAAACTCCATGAGCAGAATAAACACAAACAATACTCTAAACCATTGACTGAGTTAATACACGACTAATGCCACGGACGTCAGGCCACACAGAGGCACACAGGCTGTGCAGGGATTTAATTCTTCATCGTCACATCATCCAATATAAATATGCACTGTAGTTGGAACATAGCTTTGTCTTGCAAGTTGAAATGTTCATGTTATCATCCCTACGTTACCACTCTCTCCACCTCTCCTGGTGTGTCACTGCACATCCCAGATCTCACAGAGCAGCGGGGTAAATTTGTGGTCGTTCATTCTCCAGGACGTGAGCATCTCTGCGTGATAGTGGCTGAGTGTTCTCAGCTCCGTCAGACGGCCCAGGAGACGAGCAAAGTACTGTGGCTTCTGTGGATGCTGCAGGACACACAGCTTCCTCAGCAGGTCCAGCATGGTCTCCTGAAGTCTCTCAACAGCCTGCTGATCCTTCACATAAGGCCGATCTAGAGAGGAATAGAGTGAACCGTGATGACACATTAGCCTTTTAGGATATCAAAAATTGTAGAAATGATTTCTGTAAAATACAAAATACTTCTGGATCACTGAAAGCTGTCTGATGCTGGCTGACCTGGTGTGAGGATGGTTATGGTGGTGAGGAGAGCCTGTTCCTCCTGCATCATTTGGAGTTCACCGATGCTTTTGTAAAAGTTGAACATGGGTATGATGAATTCCTCTGATATACCTGCAGAATAAGATATATTTAATTTTCTAAAAATATTTATGGTTAATGAATGCACACATGCAAGCTCCCATGTGATCAGTGATCAGTGAATGAGCTGTCTTGTAAGCCCTGGTTTAATTACCTACAGTAGTTTCAGCACATATTAAGTATTACTACATTATGAATGCTAAATTGATCAATTTAAGGGCAACTATTGTTGTTAGCGACCATGAGATTTTGACTGTTGGGGTTAAATATTACAGTTTTAAATCCGCTGTAGTCTCCCAGATGAATAGCAATGTCTATTTCTGTGTATGTACATTGAGAGCAACAAAAAAAACAGTCAAATTCCTTGTATGTGTGCACATACCTGGCCAATAAAGCTGATTTTGATTCTGACTCTGATTTATTCACATTTACTGGAAGTCTCTCTGGTACCAAAGTTTAAACTTTGACTTTCTCAAATGATTACCAAAATAAGATGTGATCTATATCTGTATGCAGATGATGTTAGTCTGTATAGTGCTGCCCCTCATGCGATGAACTAATCTGATGAATGATGAACTAATCTGATGACTGATGGAGCATATGCTAAAAAAAGTATAGTTTTATCTGGTGAATTGCATGTGTAAGATTACAGAAGGAAGAGCAGGAAAGAGTAGAAAGAGCTTGTCTTACATGAAACAGTCTGCACTTTGATCCATTTACTCGACAGTCCTCCCTAATCTGCATTATTGTTAACCTGTATGATCATTCACAGCAAAGACAATAAACTCAAGCTCACATAGAAGGAGAGCAGCAAGTCTCGTTCTCCACGTAAAAGCAGTATTCTGGTGTTATTTTTTTGTTTTGAAATTATAATATTTTTATTTTGAGAACTGGGTACATTTCTGACAATTTCAGTGCACTAATCATTCAAACACAACCGGTTTCCCAGCAGACCCCGGCCAAATTTCATCAGACAAATTCTTTGACTATAAATGTCAAACTGAAATCAATGATGGCATGAACAAAGCTAGACAACTAACCTGAAAACATTGCTTTAAAAAACCTGCCCATTCCAATATATTTGCCTGTTATTATTTATATATGTCTGAAGGTTTTCCTCAGTTGTTCACATGGTAACAGCGGAACCTGATCATCCTCTGACATTGAACAGTTAATGTAATCAATAAAAAAACAGACTGCAGTAACACTCTTTCAAAATGTTACAGTGTTGCACATGTGACACTTTAAAGCTGGGGTAGGCAGTTTTCTTTTGGCGTCATTGGGCAAAAATGCCATATTAACCGTGCAGCATATTGTAATTCAAGTGGTCTGAGAGCAGACCTCTACTTCAGCCCCCCCTCTTGCCTCTGTTTTCAGGCTTCAGAAAATCTATCCCGTGACGGGAGACTTTAGCCTATCAGGTTATTTCAGAGAGACGGTGTGTTCGTATTGGCTGATGTGTGTACACGTCCCTTCAGATAAATTTCCAACACCTCCTTTGCCTACAGCAGTGTATAGTACAAAACAACACGTCCCGGCTCCACACTGAGCTTCAGGCTCATTACGTTCAATGCCATGGCTCTTGTAACGACGAGTGGCAAGGAGGCATGATGACAAACAGTGGGGAATAACTTTTGACGGGGGACAGTGGTGTGTGTGCGGTGTACTAGCTTCTCTTCCCGCTGCTGGATGGAGTTGCAGCTGCCTCTGAGGCCTGGGGTGCTCTGCTCTGCAGCTGTGAAGCGCTGGAGGGGCGTCTTTGAGAAAACAAGACCGCGGGAGGGACCGCGGTCTCGGTGAGGCTCACGTCGTGGAGAACGAGCCCTACAAGGGATGCGGTTTCGCAGGGGAACCGACTCCTTCTGCTGCCGGTCAAATTTGTGGGTTTGGTGGGAGGGGCTTAGCGGAGTGATACAAGGCAGCAGAGAGAGAGGCGGAAGGTTTTGCATAGGTTGCACAGATTTTGCCTACCCCAGCTTTAATGCTAACATCACGTGTTCAAATTCAAAGAGCTGTCATGCAAAATAAAAACTCTTGACTGCGTTTGTGAATATGCTGTACAGTATATTTATGAACCTGAGTGGTAACCAAATTAATGTGATTCGCTAAGGCAAAAAGAAGAAAGGGAGTAAATTTTAGAGAGATAAATGAACTGTAAAATCTATTCTATAACTGTAACAAGGAGTCAGAACTGTAAAATAAGGGGTTGGATCAGTGATTTAATGCACATTATTCTACATGAAGATTGCAACTGAAGTACTTTGCATTATGTCCTAACTCAGCTTTGATACAAATGAAAGTACAGTAGTTGGGATGCAGTAGGGTTTGCAAGCAAGAGGATCGGCCTCATTCATCGCTATCTGGGGAGCCCTTTAGCATATAACAAATACACATTTCTCTTGCTTTTCTTCTTTAGGTAATGATTCGATAATAAATAAGGATGATTATTACAAACTGCTCTCTATATAATTTCAAATGTTTGCCTTCAGTTTACTCTTGCACACTGGCAACAGTTCCTACTTTCGACGCTCTTCAAACTGGCAGAGGTTGTCCGTCTGCTCGGCCACATCATCAAGCATTCAGAAATGCCAGTGGGGCTCAAAGGGAGAGAAGTGGACAATAGCACTCCTGATGTTTTGATAAGGAACAATGGTCTCTTCAGACAGCTTTGCTCCCTTATTCTCCCAGACTGGCCTTTAGTGTGAATATATCTTTTCCCCACCATTCACACCAGAGCTGCGCCGAGGGACCCAGTGACTCACACACACTCCTGCCATCACTGCCACTGTCTGTCTAACTGTCCAACCTGGTTGACATAATGACACCTCGGATACACATAAATGATTATTTAAAACCACCAAGCAGTAAACTATTTGATATGGGATATATGTGTTTAATAGAGAGGCTGGGAAAACAGTATGTGTGAAAAAAACCTTTCCAAGGCAGAAACAACTTATTTGTGTGTGTTTTAATGTATCAAACCCGGTGCCACTAAAGAGCCGGGTTTGCTTCGAATGCTCTCCTTCACCTGTCAGCATGCGCACACACGCCTAAACAGAGTGAAACTGTACCCAGCGAGGGTGTGTGTGCATGTGTAACCTACACCCAGCCAGAGATCAACAGGTCAGCACACATCTCCCACCTGCATCACACAGATCAGGCAGATCAATTATTAAAGGAGGATCTGACTAGACCTGGCTGCTTGGCTGCAGGTGGAACTACAAATGTCACGATGTTGCATGTGCTGCAACTGGTGGAGCAAAGAACGAAGACTCTTGAAGGTCATGAGTTAGGAGTAAAAATATTCTCATTCTGTAATTTAAAATTACATGGATTATTTTGGGTGATGACAGTTTAGAAGACCATAGTTTTTACTGTAACCACACGGATTAGTGTGGTCGCACCATCTGAATTGTGATGGAGCTGTTCAAGCTTGGTGTCATGATCCCACATGGACATGGTGTGTGTTTGGTTTTGTGTCTGGTTTTATTTTTGTATTCCCAGGTCTTGTTTCTTGCATGTTGTTTATTTCCTGTTTTATTTTGTAATCCTCTGTCTTGTTCCTGTCCTCTTGTCTCGTTTCTGCTCTTTTGATTAATTTCACCTGTGTCTTGTTTGTCACCTGTTTCTGTTTCCCTCGTTAACCCCTTCCCTATATATACCGGTCCTTTTGCTTTGTTTCCTAGTTGGTTCATTGTAGTTGGTTGTCTCTTCGTGTCATGTTCCTGTTGTTTCCCTGTGTATCAGTTTCTGAGTTTTGTAAGTTTATTTTGTATTTAATAAATATTTGAACTGCTTCAGCCTCCCCGCCTGTCTGCACTTGGGTCCTCTCCCTGCTGCCTAGATGGCATACCTTGACACTTAGGTACCGCAAGTACAGTGTGTTGTATCAGACAGTGCCTTACATTTTTATGCATCATTTCAGTTGACTCACCACTCTTGCGTATCCTCTCCTCCAAAACTTCTGTGTGTCCGTTGGGCATCTTTCTGCTGAAAACCTGAGCTGAGCGCAGAAACATGGCCTCCACAGCCGAACCCTTCAGCAGAGCGATCTGATCCTCTCGATCCAGAGAGAGAAAGCCTGCCAGAGGCGTGACGCCACTCATTACATCCAGCAAAGAACACTGTGTATTCGTATTTGTACTGATTATCGTGGTGTCAGTGTGTTATTCTCTCTATATTCTGTAAGATTTGCAAACTAGGAAGCAATACCTGGAATATTTTTTGTAAACTCCACCAGAACTTGAACTTGACTTGTTGCCATTTCTGTCAGCAGGAGGAAGTTTTCCTCTGCGCTGTACTGTTCTTGTAGCTGGAAGGGAAACAACAAGACCAAGCTGCATAAACCAGCAGTAGGTTACACCAATAACATTCAGTAGCTATAGTGGCATCAGAGGTCTAAGTCATCATGTGAACTTTAGTGTCTAAAATTTAGATAAACGTTAGCCGAATGGTCCGAGTGTGGCATATTTTAATGTCGATAATTCGAATAGTTTAAAGAACAGTAAAGTTTGAAGTGATATTGAGGGTAATATACCAGCTTTTTGGCCACATCTTGAGGGATTTGATGTCTGTTGTAAGCATCTACGATGAGTTTCATGAGTGTCTGCTGCTCTTTGGTGATTTCAACTTTTTCCTGGAGACAAGCAGAAAACCGAAACAACACATCATTAAGTGCTGACGCATTTTTTTGTCACATTTTATATAACAGAAAAATTGAAGGTGGAAAAACTGCACATTTCCAGGACACGGCAGAGGTTGTGAATACCTTTGACAGTTTGGTGGTTGAGGTGACCTGTTTGTTGTCTGTGTTGTCTGCCCCCTCTGTCTCGTCTCCAGTCAACTGTCCCGGGGAGGCCTTGGTGTTCTTTCGCAGCCTTTTAGATTTACACTGGATCTCTGTCAGCAGGCCTGCCAGCGGTGATGAAGGCTTCACTATGTGTGTTAAATACCTCACAGCTCTTTATTCAACAGCATTTGTAAATGTTCAAATAACTGTTTCTGTTCCTTTATTGATTTATTGCCTTGTTTCATTTAATTCTACTGTTTAATAATCTGATTATATGTTTGTTTTCTTTTCTCTTTTTTACTTTTGCTGCTACAACGGCCACTTGTTCTAACGATAATGCATGAATGTAAAACCCTGTTAGTTCTTCACATTTCTATTTGACTTTGTAAATTCAATCAAAAAAGTAGAAAGTGAAAGAATTTCTCCTCTTTAAACAAGACTTGAGATGAACATGAGGAGAGGGGAGTGATCTAAGAAGTAAGACAGAAATCAACCTCTCCAGTAAATTATCATCCGTCTTCTCACGCTATGATAAAAAATAATTTGTTGAGCTCTTATTGTGCCAGCAGGTAGAGTCGTGAATGCCTGCCACCCTGCAATATTCATCACAACTTCCCTGCATTATCTATGAGCAACTGGAGTCCAGTCTGTTGTCCTGCTCTTTTCCACTGACAGCTCTTAATTGAACCAATAACTAATAATCCTCCAAAGACTCCAATGTATTCTCTGCATGTGAAAATACACAAGACTACATTCCCAAATAGCCAGAGGTGTTGAGGTAGTGTTTAAGGCAAACAACACTCATAGCCAATTCTTTTTAAAGGCAGCAGCCACTTTGAAGTTAATTTTTCCTAAATGGAGCTTAAGGTGTCTGTTTAACTGCTTCTATTCCTGTAACAGTAACAAAAGCTGGACCTTTCTATTGTGTGATATGTGACATTCAATCCCCCAGTAAAACTCAACAGGCCATATCAGAATGGAAAATGAGGGCCCACCACGGCAGCCTTTAACAGCGTCTCTCGACTCCACTAAATAGACAGTACAGTGTGTGCATGTGGACGGCGCAAATCAGTTTGAATTGATGCATGGCAGTAAGTAAAAATATGCCTACAATTCTTCCATGCCCCATCGTACTGATTAACGATTGTTTCGGCATCCTGTCAGCATGAACAGGAACCGGAGTCTCTTGACGATCAGCGATACTCACATTCAGCCAGCATGCCCATCTCCTTGCACTTTCTTAGCCGACACTCCTGGCATTTCCTGCGCATATACATGTCCATCTCACAGTTTCCGCCGCTCTTGCATTTGTACACTGCATTCTTTGTTATGCTCCGTCTGAAGAAACCTGAACATGGTTGACAAAACAAGGCATTATCATGAGCCAGGTGCAGAAGATGCTGATGCAAAGCCAAGACATTTTGTTCTGATGGATACATACAGTATGTTCTGTTGGGCCACACTTTAGTATAGTGGTGGAAAGTAAGTAAGTACATTCACTTATGTACTATGTTAAAGTATATTTCTGAGGTACTTTTGTACTTAATTATTTCCATTTAATACTACTTTTTACTTCTGCTCCTACATTTCAGATTGTACTTTTTACTCATTTTTCTAAATGCCAGCTATAGTTACTAGTTACTTTGCAGATTAAGGTTCTACGCAAAAACACATTTGTCTTATAAACAAGATGCAACATGTAATATATAACACTATATAAAGTAGTGTAAATTATCTCAGCAACAACAGTAAATGGCTGCTTAAACAAAATGTATCAGGGATAATAAAACAACAATAAATATATATTATAATATAACACTCTGAAAGAGATTATTCTGCATAGTTCTAGTAGTTTTGTTTTTGGCCACTTGGGGGCAGCAGAAACAAGCCGTGAACACAACACTGACATATTATCACCTATTACCTTGATATGACGAACATGTTAGCAAAAAGTTGTCCATGTACACATCCAGCAGACACAAAGCAACATTATCGTTCATTTGGAGTCGTGTTTCTGGCCACTTGATGAATGTAACTCCAATATTCTTTTAGCTCTAGTTTTTGCACTCCACCAACTCCTGAGGGAAATATCTGACTCTTTAGCTGCTAAATAGCTGCTAAATGCTTCACTGTGTTCACCAGTTAGTCTCTCATTGTGTCTGTCTGCCGTTTGGTAGTGTACAGTGGGTTTTTAGAGCTTTTTGGCTGAAAACAGTTGCCTGCTGGAGCTCAAAACACAGCTGATGAAAGCTGTGAGAGTGAACCAAAACACTAAAGTTTCAGGCCGGAAAACCAAAATAATGAGAAGCTAAAATGACAAGTGACCCCTTTCACATAAACTTCGTAATTTGATCCATATGAATATACTGATTATAGCTACTTTAAGCTACAGAAAATTTTGAATTCAGGACTTTCAGGAGTATCTTTTTGTTATTGTGGTATTGTGTTACTTTTTCCATTGCTGCTCAGTACGTATACCACGGAGATTTAAGCTTCTTTAACCAGGAAGGATAATTGACAAGTTGATATAAATTACATTTGTAGGTTACACGCTGTTCTAATAATGTCACAGAGAGAATCCAGCTGGCAATGATCCAGACAGGGAGAGGGCAACAGAGCAAAACACACACACACACACACACACACACACACACACAGAATAACTTTGGAACAGTTATTAGACATTCTGACATACAACATTAAGCAGAATGACATGCATTAGCGTAACTGAGCTCAGGTTGCTCCTGCATTGTACAGCAGAAAACTGAGAGGGAACCCAATCTGGCAGCAGTACCAGGTAGACCTGAGCCTATTCTCAGTCAAATGGCAGGACGGACCAGCTGCTGCACTCCTGGCATTGTCCAACCTCACAGAGTGGAATTACACTCATACCCATTCACCCTGTGTTTGGCAGGAATCACAGCAAATTCACAGTGTCATAAAAACTTGTGGAGGAGCTGCTAAAGGCCACGACTCCACTGTCAAGTGGGTCATTTTTACACAAAGAAGGGTTGTAAAGTTGTGCTTGCTCTTAGTGTAATATTTCCTCATATATCCTTTGTTCTCTTTAAGTCTGCCTCAGTCTTATCTGCAGCTCAAGAAGTCATACTCAGACCTGACCTTGATGTATGATTGCGTGGATTTTATTGCCTGTCCTTGGCATGTAATTAAATATGGCATCAACAGCATTATGCCACAGTGTACAGTAGTAGTGGTAATAGCTGTTAAGTACGATTAAACAACCCTTAATCTGTTTTTACCTAACGCACACAAACAGTTAATCAGATGCAGCTCCAAAGCATATTCAGTGAAGAATTGTCACTTACCTGCCCCTTAGTCAGGCCTACTGAGCACAAGCGGCATGACCCAATGCTCTTGTATTCATTTCAAATGACAAACGCTTATGTATCAAATACTTTTCACCAGCAGCCGCCTTCGTCCTTGCCCGAAGATGTACTTTAACCTCAGGCAAACACAGTGTATGTCTTATAGGTTGTTAATGAGAAACATCAACAACAACACTCAGACTTTTGCCTGAAAAGCAGATCATAAACACATCATCTAACTGGAAGCAGCTTCTTAACAGGGCATTTAATATACCTTGTGTTTAAATTTGTTTTGATTTATTTAATACTTTCAAATAGTAAAGCTCCCCTTACACCAACAGCCCTTATTATTAAAGTCAAATGTAGAAAATCACATATATAACTGTTGTGAATTTAAATCCAGCATATTTGTGTCCTTAGAGCGCATCTTCCCTCACCTTTACATCCCTCACAGGTGAGAGCGTTATAGTGGTATCCAGAGGCCTTGTCTCCACACACAACACACAGTTCCTCCCCTTTGACCCTTCCAGCCTGCGACATGTGCCGGGTCCTCTTGCACACGGCAGGCACCACAGCGGACACCTCCTCCATCTCAGCATCATAGCTGACCTCCAGGGGTCCTTTCCTCAGTTCATATATCCCCGTGTGTGAGTACCATTCGTCTCCATTGTACGGAGGGTAGTAGTTCTGACTGGAGTAGTATGGTGTGGAAGACATGGCTGGCTCCATGGACGGGCACTGCATGCTGGGATAGCTGGTGAAGGGTAAGATGTCGGGATCCTGCAGGAGAGGACTGCCTTGATCTGCCAGAATATCTAAGAGAGAAGAAGGAGAGGGATTATAAAGCTGAAAAAAAAACCAGCATGTACAGCTTGTGTTTGACAAAAAAAAAATCTTAACTCAAGGTCCACTTACTCGCTTTTTTCTAAGATTTTAACCGCATCTTGTGGCCTTCTTTAGGGAATGGAGATATCTAAGTTTTCGTTACATGGCATAAATATGGAACCAAATAATGGCAGCTGAAGCTATCTCCATGTCAGCTGAGCAAACTCAATCTGCTGAGGAAGATCATGAGATGTGGTTGAAAGCTTTGAAAAAAGCTTGTAAATGGACCTTGAGTGAAGATTAAATGGCCATTTTCACGCCTAGTGAAGTTGATGGTGGTGTACAGTGAGTTTGTCATAGCTTTTTAGCTGAAAACAGCTGCCTGCTGCATCTGGAAATGACACAAACAAGACCAAAAAGAATGAACCAAAACAATGAGCTGAAAGATGCGAAAACGCTCCGTAGCTCCGAGGGGTGCAGTGTCTGGTGATAATTATCTGTGGGATCATTACTACAAGTGACCCCTTTCACATTACAGGCAGTCATTCGGCCCATTGTTAATATAAAAATATTGATTAGTGCAGCTTTAATAATGTGGGCTGGTTCCTTGAGTAAGAATGGTGAAGCTTAAGTGTCAGAAACAGTCAAATAACAAAGGAAATCCACTTTGAGTAATGTCAAGTCACTTTTATCTATATGCCCCGAAATCACATGTCTGTTTCAGGGGGCTTTACAGTCTGTGCAACAGGATACCTTCAGTCATTAAACCCTCAATCTTGACAAGGAAAAACTCCACAAAACAGTTTTATTTCAAGTGCTTCCCTACAGAAGCTCACTGGCTCAGTAGTAGTCGGTAACCCACACAAGACATATTATAAAGCCATAAATGATTAACAACTCGCTTGCACAAAGCACACTGTCTTTTAGAAAACAAGCTGGCACTTTTGATACAGATACAAGAATGTTAACAGGACTGCAGTGTTGTTTCATCATTACTGATTTCCAGAGCAAGTGTGGCCTATCAATGACACAACATTTCCTTTAAAAACAGCAGAGGGGTGGTGAGTACCATTTCAAAGACCATGTGAAGTCTACAAAAATAATCCCTCAACTGCACTGAAATATTGTCAGGCGTTCAAATCTGTCATTAAAGCAAACTGACACTAATATGTTATTTGCAAAGTATATGTAACACTGACCTCTTGAAGACTTGGTCTGGACCATGGCCATCTCCGTGTGACCAAACACACAAACTATTCAGAGACTTTACTCTCTAATCCCGACAGCCCAGCTCTGTTTTGTAGATCAGTCCTTCCTTTGCCTCTAACTAACAAATCATCTTCCATTTATTTCTTTTGATGGGAAACCTTCCTATAAAGACGTGACAACAGCCGATCTACTGAACTACTTGGCGCCTGCTTGAGAAATCCCAAGGGGAGCAAAGGTTGCCACAGCTATTCATTAACCACACAGTCACATTTATTTGCATCATTACAAGTAGCTGGCTAATGTGTGAAGTCATTTCCAGATTTGGGGCAATGGTACCAGCTGACTGCTACTGTATGGTGTTGCCTGAGTTTGTGAGCAGCCAGACATGGATGTGAACTGGTTCATACAATTATCACGAGGAACATGTACATCCATCTTTTTTTTTTTTTTTGCAGGTGAGGTTAATTATTTCCTGCCTGCTTGTTTATATTTTCCTTAAAATTTAGGAAATGTTCAATTCAATTCAATTCAGTTTTATTTATATAGCGCCATATCATAACAAAGTTATCTCAGGGCACTTGCTACAGTAGGTGACTCCCTATCAGATAAACTCATTTACTCGACTCCTTCATCGTCACCAGCCGTCATGCTCCAAATGTGTTCGGTTGAATTTCTTTTAAAATGAACGTTATTTAAGAGTGATATACTACTGATCCTGGAATCGTTGATGTTTAGGCTTGTTTTTTTTTCAGTTGGTTCAGTCAAGTTTGCATTTGGAGGTGTGTCTTGTGCAGTCAGCCTATAACAGTGGGTAGTGATTGGTTGTTGTGACAATAAACATACATACACCACACTCTTTGCAATCCTATTTGTGTGGTTTATATTCCTCTTCAACACAAATATGTAGATATATATCTATATATTTTTTACCTAATAATAATTTCTCTTTTTTTCCAAATTCAAATCACTGATCTACCACACTCTAAAATGCCTGTTACTGTATTTGTTTTCTTTCCTTTTGTGATAAGGTATCTATGTGTCTTTTGCATGTTTGCACTTTAACTCAAAAGCATATGAATCTCAACTTTTCAACTCCTACTACTTGACTGATTGGTTATAATGTATTCTCGTGTAAATATCATTAATTACCAAATTCACAGATGACGTGCGACATGTCATCACAGCTAATCTACATCTGTATGCAGGTGTGCTCACACCCTCATGTTTACCTGAGGAGGATCATTTGTGGTGGAAACGTTGTCAGGTCCATGTAGAATAAAAGACTTGGGAAGTAGACAGCAGTGTGCAGGTATTTTTAGCCACGCTACAGACACGGCCCCCGGGATGCCAATGTCGCTCCACCACTTTGGTCCAGACTGAATTATATCAACAACAATTGGATGGATTGCCATGAAATGTGGTACAGACATTTATGTCTCCCTCAGGATCAATTCTAATAAGTTAGGTGATCCCCTGACTTTTCGTCTAGCGCCATCATCGGTCAAAATTTCAATTTGTCCAACACTTTGGTTTATGACCAAATACCTGCAAAACGAATGACATCAACCTCAGCTGTGTTTGGTACTAGATAGAAACTGTTAACATGCTAATACACTAAACTAAGATAATGAACATGGTAACCATTATACCTGCTAAACATCAGCATGTTGATGTTGTGAGCATGTTAGCGTGCTAGATCAAAGCAGCACTGTGTTTGTAGACTCTTCTGTAGTTTCGTCTTTCTGTGAGCTGGTTCCTGCCAAGTAGACTTACCAAACAAGTGGGAGCTCTCTGAGATGGAGAATTCATCGCTGGGTGGGATTTCCAGCGGTCCCACCACATTGATGTCGGAGCCCACCCACTCATTCATTCAGGAGGGTCGTCGGGCACCAACTCAGAAAACACAGGTTGGGCTGGGCCGCAAAGCAGTAGTAAGCCTCTGTTTAACTTCTGTAACAAGCATAAAAATAATTTGTGAACCATGGTGGAGATCTCCTGAACACCCTAATAGGTCTGCAGGATCCTCTGAAACCTGCACCACATTGTAATTAAACATCAGCCTTGGAGTCTCTACGTCAACACACTTGACAGGTCTTCTCTCCCACACAGGGATGAGATGTTCAGTAGCTGCCGGCAGGGAGGTGGGGGATGAAAGTCAGGCCACAACAAGGCCTCCGTAAGAGCGAGTCCTGGAAAGTGTCTTTCCTTTCTACCTCCTGTCAGAGCAGTTAATAAATGTCCTCTCCCATTACCAGTGTTTAATGTGTTCTAATGCTGTTTTATTGTGTCTTAGTGCTTAATGTAGTTTTTAGAACTTGACTTTATACTGACATCTATTTTATCTTGTACAGCGTCTTTGAGCACTTGTAAAAGCGCTTCATAAATAAAATGTATTAGTATTATTATTATTACATATTCAAATACACATTGTGTCATTAGGGCTCACTTGACAAAATGTATCCCAATATCAGTGTTGTCTTTCTTGATGTAATTTTACTAAACATAATGTATGCAAGCCTTCAGTCTTAGTTAGCACATACAGCTCATTTAATAATAAGGTAAAACCTGAATGGTAGATGAGCTTGAAGGTACCTCGTGAGTAACAGACACGTTTTTTAAACTAGTCCGTGGCCTTTCTGGTGTCAAGGCAACAACACGGTCACATGCTTCATCTGTCACTTTTTTTTTTTAATTAACTCAGTGTAATTTCCCCTGAGATCCAAAAGCAACCCACAAGGATTCAGAAACCTCCAGTCCACTCTAACAACCCACACAACAGCCAAACATAACTCAGACACAACGGCACGCCGCGGACTCATAAGAAGTCACCTGTTTACCAGTGAAGAATGATATATGTTCAGACTTGATCTCATAGTTCTTACCTTGTCCTGGTCACTTGATGTTGAATTCCTGCCTGCTAAATTTTCTCTCTTTCAGCCTCGTTTCTGATACCCACGGCGTGAGCTACAGCTCAATCAATATTTGCTAATGAACATTAAGCTGCTTGTATCTGGACTCCAGTGAGAGCATGTGTGACCAGTTGAGGTCAGGGAGGAATGGATGGTTATTAATTAAACTGTCCATTCCTGTCCATGTTCACCCCACCCCAAAACACAATCCCCCCACCCCACCCCAAAAAAATCCCTCTTTATCTCACCAAGACAAGAGGCTGCCTCATGAATTCTCCAGCAGACCAGAAATCCCACCCACACACACAAACATCACACATGGAACATACATCAGTCATTAGCAAACAACTGATATTGTTAGTACGAACAGCTTATATTTTTTATCTTTGAATAGTATCATGGTGTGTTTTTGTGTGTCTTCTTTTCACTGCAACTACACTGATTCTTTTTTATAATATTTTCATAAGCACAGGAAGAAATTGAGGTTATCAAAGAAAACCTCTGAAAGCAGACTGTGGCAATTGTTGCCATCCGTCCTTGATCTGATTAAAGCCATTATAACATGTCACTGAATGTGCACTACTAGTCTACACGAGATCTGTTTATATTGGCTCTTTCAGACCTGCCCCGTTGCCTTTGTGTACCCTAAGATGGACGCACACACAGGAAATCAAATTCATTTTCTCTTGAAAGTCCTTAATTTGTCTGAAAACCAATAGTTTAATCATTGATGGGTTGTTGCTCCATCCAAAGAGGCCCTTCTGAGTCAACAGACAGTGTCTCTGAAATAAACAGAACCTTTGCCATTGGCTGTCGGCTGTTTGTGTATTATCTGGTCTGTGTTTGAGAGCATGTGGGGAATGAGCTGACAGTGTTGGCCTCTGGAAAGTGATGGACCCAACTCCACTGAATATTTAAGTTACATGTACAGCAGTCAAAGCTCTCACACGTATTGATGAGGATCATTTAAACCTATTAGATACCTAATAGATACTGGGTGTTGGTAGGGGCTTTTGTCTTTCCTTTCACCTTGTTTTTTTGTTACTCGTTCCAAACAGACCGTATTGTGAGTGATGTACACATGATATGAATAACAGAAACACACCCTGGAAAGTGACATAATCAAGGACTTAGAGCACTGAGAGGACGACCAGCAACAAAGTCCACAACCTTGAAACTTTTCATCAACCTCTGAGAGGCAACAATCATTAGACTTTTCATAGATCTACAAATGCACACAAAGCATCAGTTTTAAGTGTTAAACATAAGTATACGTGTGTATTTCACAATAAAAGTACTGCCTCTAACTATCATCTTTTCAAGCAGCAGCAGTTGCGAAGGAGAAGTGAGTCTGACACTGGTGAGGCATATCCTGTCCAGTAATTATCCTCCGTGGTGAAAATGAAGCAGGCGTGTAAAGACAGATAAGACAGAGGATGTTTACCACAGTGTGATAGGAAACAGAGCCGTCTTTGGAATATTTAAAAATATCTAATTTGAGCCCACTAACATAAACAGGCAGCAAAAGGGACAGCCTATTCTGTCAAGTAGTTACAGAAGATAACAAGGATGTAAATTGTGTCTTTATGAAGGCTACTCTATGTTCATCATTTAAATGTAAAAATGAGCTGGAGGGGTGTTAACAAATTTTAAAAAGCTGGACTATACTATATCACAGAGTGGGAAGGCACAAACGTGTTCCAGTACTTCATCTCAACTTTTAAAACTGTTTACTTCTTTTTAGCCGGCTCTGTCAGTCGGTCCAACACTTTGATCCGGACTGAAATATCGCAACAACGACAGAATGGATTGCCAAGAAATTTTGTTCAGACATTCATGTTCCAAGGAGGATGAAGCCCACTGACTTTGGTAATCCCCTGAAGTTTCCTCTAACGCCACCAGCAGGTTGGCATTTCTGGTTTCAAGCGAAAGCTCCTGACAAATATTGGATGGACTGAAGTGAAATTTGGTCCAGATATTCATGCTTGTCTCAGAATAAATTGTAATAACTTCTGTGATCCTCTCATTTTTCATCAGGTCAAAAATTTGAATTTGTCCAGTACTTTGTTTATGGCCAAAACCTGCAAAACTAATGACATTCCCATCATCCTCAGCTGTCAGCTGTTTACTGCTAATTAGCAAATGTTAGCATGCTAACACGCTAAACTGAGACGGTGAACATGGTAAGCATTATACCTGCTAAGCATCAGCATGTTAGCATTGTCACTGCGCTCACATTGGCATGCTAGCATTAGCATTTAGCTCAAAGCACTGCTGTGTCTAAGTACAGCCCTGCAGAGCTGCTAGCATGGCTGTAGACGCTTGTTTTCCATTACACCAACTGATTTTTTTTTTTTTTCTGGCAATTTGATAATAAATTATTTTTATGTTTGTTTTTTTTAATACACAAAGTAACATGAAATGTTGAATAACCTCATGCAAGGTACTCAATAATTCAGAACCCTAAAGCTCTTGAGGGATTTTATGTCTCCAAACAACCTTAATACAGAATAGAAATGCAGTTTATTACATCTCCAGTGTGTTCACGTAAAGTGCAAATCAAATCACTGCTCTCTCAAACAATAACATAATAATTTACTGTACAAAATCGATTTTCTCTTCTTTAGTGGTAATGATAAACAGTTCCCATACACTTTTATGATTAAAGTGAAACATTACAGTACATTATTTTTAGAAACAAACCGGGTCTCCATGTATCAAACATTGAGAAATTGCAAAAAAAGACAAACACCCGAAGAATAAATAGAGTTACACTAAATACTTCATGGAGCAGCACTGGACTCACCATCCATTTCCTCCCATTATGAGCTCAGAGCACTATAAATAACGAAGCTGACATAATGCTGGAAGAAGTGCATCACAAACGGATGGTGAACAAAGACCTGCTCAGAGAAGGAGAGCAAGCTAAGCGGCGACAGAGTGCAATCATTCAGCAACTGCAAATACATACAAGCAACAAAAAAACTAAACCCTACAAGGCTCGTTACATTAACACTGTGGTCCGCTGTCAAACCCATTAGTACATTCCAGAAGCGCGGCTCTTTTCACGTTGCATAGCTGACACAAAACATTTCAAAAACTGTTCACGTGGTTTAAAGTAAGCTACATTAAAATTCAGTCAACGTTTGCTTGCACAGACGGAGTACGATCAATGCAGGTTGCAGGTAAAGTCAGGTTTGAAAGTTGATACGTGTTTCTGGTGTTCTTCATGAATGTTGGTCTGTGGTTTATACTATTCATACTAGTCTACAGTATATGTCAGTGTAGATTAAATATATTGTTCTATCTCACTCCAGTGGGTGTCTAATAAATATTATGTTTCATTTTAGCTTTTTGATTTTTTTTTATGTTGTGTTTTCACATGTGTTTTTCTGCGGACATTACAGTACATCACAGTTAAACTGGAGTATTGATCAAAAATAAAAAATGGCCATCTTGAGGTACACATGATGGTGCTGTTGCTCCTGTCACTTCTCTGATGTTTCTGACATTTCCACAGGTGTGAAATCAAACCTTCAGCCGTGACCAGATTTGAGTGTTTTGGAAGTCCTTTGCCCCACAGGGCGTCTCACTGGTACTGGTCCTGGTAGTCGCCATTCCCATAATGTTCCTCCTCCTCTTGCATGGTCACCCCTCTCTTCTTTTGCCATCCCTGTTTTCGACCAGATGAATTGTCTGTCGTTCCGTAACTCTTTTTGGGAGCCACCATGGTCTCGGTGTTGAGCTCTGACTCTTCAGCCAGCTCGTCCTCATCAATAATGCCACATTTATCCTCGCTGGTGCTCTCAGGGTTGGCCCAGTCCTGCTGCTCTCCCGAAGCAAAGATCGCGTAGAAGATGACCCCTGAGTAATGCACCATGGACGCAATAACAAAGACGTTCTGCCACTCCAGACGAGTCTGTGGGGAGATGAATAGAGTCAATGAATTTCCTGTCAAAAGCAGACTTACTGATCTTTTGATTATGTACCGCTGAGGTAACGCTGTAAATCCACTGCCTTACTCATGGCATCCGAAAAACTACAACTGCAATGTGTATAATAAATTTTACAGGGCCATAAATTATTAACAACAGCCGTTGATAGGGGCAACATAACATGTAGTGATTCTGTGTTTGAACAAAAACAAGCCTGATATGTTTTATACATGCCATGAGGAAAAACCTCAGTGAAGGACACTGTTTCTGAGTTTCCTGTGATGTTTTATACACAAAATAAATAAAGGACTTTCAACAGAATGTGAGATGATCAAAGGACCAAAGCATTAATCTTCAGTTACAGTCATGATAAGAGGAAAGTATCTAAGATGAACGACTGGTAAAACAACTAATCAATGTACGTGTGTTAATATATATGCAAAACAGTTACTGTGGTGTCACAAATCAACTTGTTATACCTTGTTTTTAGTCAGGGCTCCGACAATCAAAGGACACACCATTCCAGACAGCGTTCCCACCCCGTTAGAAATGCCCATCAGGATGCTGGCATAGCGAGGAGCAATATCCAAATGATTGACATTAAAACCTGAAGACACAGTACGCAGAGTGACACAATTACAAAATACATTCGCATGATTTTTTTTTTTTGGGGGGGGGGGGCATTTTAATAATTTGTAAAAGTGAACATTCACTTTTTGATTTTTGGGTTGCCTTGGCAACAGTCTATAAAATATTCAGGAGAAGTGCTTGTGTGAAGGCTTGGCAGGCTAATGCATGTATACTGCATCACACCCAAAGGAAAAGTAGTGCTGCATTTCATTTTTTTAGACAAGGCTTTCAAAATCCAAAAGGCACAGAACGCAGAGAAAAACAATACAAAAGAAAAAAAGGTTTATCTGCAGCATCCTGAGTGTTTTCAACTGACAAAACCCTCATGTTTTAGGTTTAGTATATAGTCAAACTAAAGGTCTTACGTTTCAGGTGAAACACAAATGTTTTCTGGTGCAGATGTGACAATACCTGAGATGGCGAATCCACTGAACCCTACAGCCAGAACTAGGAAGGAGATGGCAACGCCTCGAGTGTGAGAAAACCCGACCACCAACAGCAGAGTAGCCTCCATGCCAAATCCTGTGAAAATACGGGACCAGAGAATGTGAGAAATAACATGCTAAACATTTCCAAATGTATGCCAAGGATCTTTGTCCAGCAAAGGACATAGCTGGCAAAATAAATCAGACTTAATCTTCTTAAATCTGTATTGATATGGCTTTCTTTTGTCGCATGAATAGAAATATTTTTGAAGCTAACAGTGGTCAAGAGCGATGGTGCATAGTGATATGGAGCTTATTTTAAAAACCGCATGATACAATGTTACTTTAGAGTAGACTTTTACATTTTTACTACTACTACTGGCTAATGCAAGAATGATTAAAATCAGTCAAAATCTAAATCTAAGCAACAAAGGAGCTCCATCATCATCCACCAACACTTTCTGGTGGCTAAATGGCTCCTCAAATATACAAGACTTGATTTTTGATTATTGGGCACTATATAATACAGTAAAACCAGGGAGCCAAGTCTCTTCGTTTCCAGTATCAAGATAAAGAATGGCAAAACGTATTGCTTCTAGTTTACCACGACGTACCTCCACAGTTCATGAGTTTCCTAACATTTGTGGTAGACATGATTTTGTTACTGCGTAAGAAGTCAGCCAGCTGTCCTCCAATAGGGACTACAATTGTCATCACCATGTGGGGGACAGCGGACAGGATCCCCACCTGTTGGGAGATCATACATTCAGGAAGCCATAATGTAAATCAGTCCTATCTTTAATTATCCGTCCTTGTGGATATAGCTGTAGCGAAAGTGAGGCCAACCTTGCTGATGGGGAAGCCAAAGACTTCCTCAAAATATGCCGGCTGGCTGATGAGGAGCAGGTAGAAGGTCCAGCTGCGGCAGAAGTTGGCCACGATGATGGCATAGACGGGCATGGAGGTAAAGAAACGACGCCACGGAGTCTTGAATTTCTGTGATTGGGAGACAGAAGTCAGTGTGTGCTGTTTTATGCTATATGCTATATTATCTTATACTAAATTGTGCTTTGACACCCTGAAAGTGGCAGCACAGTACGCTCACACACCTCAGTCACACTCATTTGGCGCATTGTTTCACCGATGGTGGTCTCGATGTATGTCCTCTCCTCCTCGGTGATTGTGGGATGTTCAGCAGGACTTCCATATGCCAGCAGGAGCCACAGGATATACCATAGGATCCCAAAAACACCTTTTCATGAAATGACAACAAAAAGTGAATGCATTCCTTTGTTCATATACACTTAAAGATGTTTATATTTGGAGTGACAGCTTTGTAAGGAGCAGGACAGACTAATTAAAACAAGCCCTGACCTTCTCTGGACCACAAGAATTTTCATTATTAAAATGAAATGAACGAGTTATGAGTTGCAGAGCCCAGGCAGGAAAACGCTAATTCACATCAATAAATCATGAGATTATATCACAGCAGAACCAGAGTAGATTTTTATTAAAACACATTTGGCAAAGTATAAATTTGATGTCAGTGTTAATCATTTTAATCAAACTCTCAAGCAATTCAGATAATACGTATTGTGCAAAGCATACAAAGTACAACTGCCACAGAGCAGCGTGCCAGTCAAGGATTATAAAAAAAACTTTGGATGTCACTAAACTGACACCTACATGAGAAGATCAATACCACTTTTATGTCTGTGTGATAAATATGAAGCTACTGTCAGCAGCCAGCCAGCCTGGAAACAGCTAGCCTGGCTCTGTCCAAAGCCAAGTAAATTCTCCTACGAGATAATCCGTACAAAAGCTGAAGTGTAAAAGCAACACATTGTGTTTCCTGGCCAGGAGCAGTAACTACCTGGAGTCTCCACTGGTTGCCTGGCAACTTCTACCAGCTAGCTGTTTCCCCCTGTTTCCAGTCTTTGAGCTAAGCTAAGCTAAGCTAAGCTAAGCTAACTGGCTTATAGCTGCAGCTACATACAGTATTTACCTTGTAGACGTGAAAGTGGTATTGATCTTCCCATCTGACTCTTGGCAAGAAAGCAAATAAGCGTATTTCCCAAAATGTTGAACTATTTCTTTAATGCTAAACAAGTCCTCAAATAGTCATATCCAGTAATCAGTGACCACCTGTCCTTTATAACTTCTTTAAATTAAAGCCATCAGGAATGCTTTTTAGATTGCCTGTACGTAAAACGAATAGAAGTAACTTTGGTTTTATTCCAAAAGTCATAAGACAGCCCAGACAAGAGAGACTGCTAGTTTACTCAGTGGTTAGACTGATGAATGCACTTACACTTTTTGGGTCTTTCAGTAGTTTTTTAAATCATGGCTTTCATTTTATTTCATCTTTACGTGAACATATTTTGCACTTTTACATTGTTTCTATGAGAGTGAGTGTTTGTTGTGATTTTGTGTTTGCAATGTCCATTCAAACGTCAGTCTTACCATAGATATAGAAGACCGAAGACCATCCGACGTACTGGACAAGCACTCCAGCTAAAGGCATGGCGATCACCGCTCCTGCGTAGGATCCTGGGAACGATTGGTGTCAGATTTCAGTGTCAAGGTATTATTATACCAGTCTTAACATCGGATCTCGGTGATAATTAACTAAAAATATAGAAAATATTAAGACAAGATTGTCATACTAAAACAATTTGTTGTTCCTTTTCACAAATTTGAATATTATACAAGAGAAATATTTAACTTTATGTAGTTACAGTGCAACAGCATTCAATTGCACAAAACAAAACTGCACTGTATAGTGAATGTGTCTTAATAAAAACAAACACATAATAGAAACACATTAGTTCATTGAATAAATGCCGTCAAAATGAGTCGTTGGCACTGCTGTGACAGAGAGGGTGTTTTAATGTGTTTTCTATTATCTGACAGATTCATGAACACTGTTGTTTTGAATAGAGCGGGGAGCATGAGAGTGCTTTTGGACAGTAAGCAATGTGACACTTCATTTAGGCGAACAGAGGGAGAAGCTCCTTCAGAGCACGCAGGTGAGCTGTGTTCATTTACAGACAATGTCAAGAGGGTTTTGATGCATGGGTTGTCATGGTACCAGTTTAAAGTGCAACATGGTTATTTTAATTTCAGGAGAGACAGCAGTGGTCTAAATCTGCAAATCAAAATACGCCCTCTCACGTCCATTTACTGACCAGCCCCACTATGACTTATGAGGTTGTGTAAACTGGTTTGTATCAGTGAAAAGCTTTGTGTTGTGGTCAGTTTGGGAGTGTTCACTGAGTATTTTGGAGCATTTTGACCAGAGGAAACTAGAGGCATTGCTCACCACAGAATGAAGTTGTGGCCAGTCGACTCCGTTCAAGAGGCGGCGCCCATTTGGACCACATCCCATGACATGCTGGGTAGGTGACACCCTAACAGGAACATGGTGCGGAAGAAGGTCAAAGATTGACTTGAAAGGAAACCTGCGATTCATCTGACAAAGTGGAAACGATTTAAATGAGTAGTTCGACATTTTGGGAAATACACCTATTTGCTTTCTTGCTGAGAGTTAGGTGAGAAGATTGATACCGCTCTCGTCTCTGTGCGATAAATGTGAAGCTACTGAACGGAGACGGTTAGTTTAGCTTAGCCCAAAAACTGGCCTGGCTCCTCTAAAGATCACTAATGAACACGTTATATCTCGCTTGTTTCATCCGAACCAAAAAATGAGTAAATACAAGTTGTGCTTTTACAGGGGGTTAATATTTGCAAGACTATTTCTTGGCTGGGAGCAGTGACATAGTCCCGCACATAACCCACCCAAAAAAAAACAACATAAAACCACAATTTGTTGTTCAGTTTTTGTATGGATTAACCTAAAGAGGAAGATATATCATGTTAATTAGTGAGCTTTAGAGGTGCTGGTGCTGTACATGAATTTTGTCACCTTCAGACAGAGCCAGCCTAGCTGTTATTGCGTTTCCAGTCTTTATGCTAAGCTAAGCTAACCTGCCCCTGGTGTTAGCTTCATATTCATTGCACAGACATGAAAGCTGTATTGATCTTCTCATGTAACTCTCGACAAGAAATCAAATAAGCGTATTTTTCCAAAATGTTGAAAAATTGCTTTAAGTCGATGGTTTTCACTATTTTACAGCCAACAATTTTTTTCTTACCTCCACTAAACCCTGCAAGATGCGAACAAACATGACACAACCGTAGTGCACCCTCGCTGCTGATGGGATGAACATATTGAGTATTGCCGTCAGGAAAATGGCAGCCCCAAAGACCCTGTAGAAATATTGAAATGTCAACATGTTGTGTGTGTGGATAAAAGTGAAGGGCTGGTAACATCAGTGTCCACTTGAGTCACTTATATATAGACTGTTATGCTGTTAAAATGCTACACTTTCAATTAATTGCTAACCGACAGTCGTTTAGTCTGTGCAAAGCTTGTCAGCTGAACATGCAAACATGTTAAATTTATCCTTCAGTCAACATGGAGAATAAAGTTTCGAATAATAAATGAATAATAATATTTACTTGAGAAAAGCAGTTCTATCAAGGAATTTCCTACTTTCCCCATAATTAGTACCAAACTACACAGTTCTTCCCAGGAAACGTCCTAAGAAATTATTAGGAAATTATAACCTTGACTTATATTGGTGATATTTGTCAGATCTGTCTGTAACAGGTAAAAACACAACAAACACATGCTACCAAGTGTCTGAAAGCTACTGTTGATGTCTAATATTGGCAGACAGTATATCTCCAAATATCTCACGGTCAAAGCATCTCAGACAGCCTTATAATGAGACAGATCTCACGCCTCTGCCTTTCATTCACCGAGATAAAGACATCCCATTCAATCCGCAAGTTTCTGCTTCATCACCACGGTGCCGCTTAGCTGCCTTCTCTTTTCTCCTTCACCTCATCCCCCCTTCCTTCTCTTTTTCCAAAACAGTGTGTAAGTGACACTTGTAATATTCCAGTGGCTGGTGTTTCAGAAAGAAATCAGAGGCAGGATCTTTCATTATTAACTCTGTCAGTGGCGTGTCCTCTTTTCCTGTGAAGCTTTTATTACAGGACTGCTATCTGCTCCATCAGCACCGCTCACCACACCGTACAGCTTTAACCCTTTAACCACACAGACTGAGGATGCGCTCCCCCCCAAACCTTTTTAGTCGTTCTTGTGATCCTTTCCTAACATGCGTGGCCAGGGCTGCAGTGACCATGACTTCAAACATCTACAGATATATCACTGAAAGTCAAAAAACTTAATCTGTCTCTGCACACCTCACATGTAACATCAAACCAGTTGGGTCTGCAACTAATGATTATTTTCATTATCAATTAATCCTTTGGTCTATGAAAAAAAGGGCTCTCACAAAGCATCATCATCAAATTACTTTTATAACCAACAGTCTAAAACCCAAACAAATTCAGTGTATTTTTACATAAAACAGAGAATACAGTGTAACTATTGACAGTCGTGTCACCTGTTGGCAAACAGCTTGTTGGAGATGAAACCACCAGGGATTTGAGTGACAATGTAGCCCCAGAAGAAGGAGCCATGGATCAGCCCCACTGTCTCTGGGTCCCAGTTAAACTGAGCTTTCTGGAAAGGGAGAAAGAAACAGAAGCACATTCAAATCTGGAAACAATACCCATTTACCACCAAACTGCATTCATTTGGTATATTCTACCTGGCCGCATCACAGATACATCCCTAAAAGAGTTAATGGTTAAACTACAATTTAGTTTGCTTCTGTAAGGCCAGACTATCTTCTGAGATTTATTCCAGAGTGTATCAAGCAACAAGAAAAAGACACACATTATAGAAAGTCCTAAAAAGTCAATAATCTATGGGTCCTGTCTGATCCAGCTACCTGAAGTACAGGAGTCCCATTGATATAGACGGTGTTGTTGTTCACCATCTCCACAATGGCCACACCAAGGTTGCAACGGATGCCAAAGGAGATGCAGAAGCCCAGGCCGCTGAGGATGGCAATGATGTAGCGCTTCGGCAAACCGCCACAGCTGCAGTCCAGCAGTGGGGCAGGAAGTGGTGCTGATGCCACCGGACGCCCATCCTCCGTCAGTTCAATGTTGTCCTCTTCTTCTACATTGCTACCATCTATTTTTCTAAGAGGCAAATAGCAGGGGGAAAAATTGCAGTAAGAGCATGTGATCGTCAGTGGTACTAGTCAGTTGTTATCTGTTCAGCTTAAAGTTTTTATCCATATTCTTCCTCCTTCATTCTTCCCTTTCAGTATCCCATGTACCTAAAATCTATTATTTGTTTAAGCTAAATTTGGCCTATAACTTTTGTCTGTAACTTTATAAAAATGTGGCAACAAAAATAGCACAGTAACACGAGTCTCTCTTCCAGAGGGCAGGAGGTGAAGCGAGACACACGACTAAAAAGGTCACAGCACTGCTGTTATCAGGTTGCTTTCAGGTGCATCCCTCTCCGCACCTGTTCCACTACCCAGAATCTATCTCTGCTCCCCTGCTCCCATGAACTGCTTTCATCTGCCTGCAGCAGATCTATCTATACTGCAGTTCTCCTCCAACAAGACACAAATGAACAAGAAACTGAGATGAGTTTTTTTATATCAAGCACTCAAATCCTCAATTTTCTGAGCTCGGTGTCTGAAGAATCACCAGTGTCTTTACAGTTGGAACAACTTGTTTGTCCTGTTCTATTGTGTTGTGTATTGTATTGCTATGGAAAAGAAAGCATTTTTTTATCCTTTTTTCTTAGTCAAATAATAAAATAAGTTAAGAAATATAGTCTTTAGTCTAAACATAGTCCAATAGCAGACTTACTGTAGACATGATTGTTTGAAGAAGAGTACGGTTGGTAGGTGTTTGTCATAGAACAGCATATAAACAGCTGCATCAAAGATTGTGAACTGCATAAAGATACAAAAGCCATCTTAACAACATTTCCTGTCCTTTCAGTGTTATACATTTATACGTATATGTTCAAAAACAACATAACAGGGTTAAAGGTTTATGTCTGGTCACTAACTTCATGTGCTCAGCTTGTAAATTGGGACATTAACCAAAAATGGCCACCACAAATGGACTTTCCAGGTCAAAAATTGTGCAAATTGTGCTTTTCAAGTATTTTGTTCATATGGCCATTTTTTAAGAAATATCAAATGAGTGTGTTTGGGGTAGCGCAGGGTCCTGATCAATATCAGGCTCTTCACATCATATATGAACAGCTAGATGAAAAGTGTAACATACAATTTTTGCAAAGAAACTGAACAAATTGATTAATAACTCTTAGATTTTTTTCTTCTCTTATATCTACATTGGTCAACAGCAAAGACTAAAAATATTCCCATTTTCCACTTCGTAATGTAAGTCAGTGCATTCTTATTATACATGATAAAAGTACATGCACATAAATGATAAACACAAAAATCATTTTCCAGGAAATTGCCTACTAAGTGCTTTATCTCTTCACATGACAACAATCTTCTTTATATATGTCCCCAACACCGCCGCCACACACACATCCGTCTGTGAAATATGTATCAGATATATCTCCACATCCCTCTAATGGCAGATGTTTCAGCCCTCTGAGCATTCTTACAAAGTTATTTAAAAAATTAATCTCCACTGTGAATACAATAACCTACATGGATAATGAGTAATATGCTTATTCCATGCAGTCATCTAAAAAAGGCTGTGGAGGATCAAACACCCTGCACACACAGTCTTCATGCTTATTACCCACCACTCTCCATGCAAACCCTCTCACCTTTGCAGTTTTCCTAGAGAGTCCCCCACTGTGTTCTTCACCTCCTCTTTCCCAGGCTTAAGCACCTGTTCCTTCAAACCTGCTAACCCACCAAAAGGCATTTTTCTTTGCGTCTTTGTTTTCTCTCCCCCGTTATCTCAACACTGTGTCTTGATACCTCACTAACACACACACACACAAAAATCCATTAGAAGCTGTTCTTCATCCTTCCTGAGTTTGTGGCACCAGGGGTTGGCTCCACCTTTCAGTGGTGCCACGGGTCCCTCAGAGGTAAGACAGACTTTTCCTCTCCACCCTTTCTCCGTTGTGAGGCGAGGACTCCGTGGAGAAGTGGAGGGGAGGAAGATGTTCAAGTTTTCCTCAATGTCCAAAGCACCATGCAGCCAGAGGCTCTGGAGCTTGTTTCATCTCCAAAAGATCCAGTTTAGAGAAAGACTGATGAATAAGGACGAGAGCGAATGAAAGTGTAAAATCCAGGTTTTAGTCTCTAGGCATTGTGATCCCCCTTTTGTCTGCAGCTGAACCAAATGGACCGCTTAGATCTCCTCTCCATCTCATAACTCATCCATTCCTGGTGAGGAGGGGCAGGTGTAGCTGGTTTTCCAAAACCCAGCCCCTCGCTTTACTCATCATCATCTCCCCAGCACCACCCCCTTCAGCCAGTTAGGTTCATCTGATAGCAGCCCAGTGGACGAACAATCAAAGATGCATGAGCTTGACAAGTTGCATTGAAGAGAGACAGGAGTAGCTGGACTGCTGTGGTGCAAAATGGGAGCAGGTGAAACCTAAGACAGAGCCATCAAGTACCAGGTTTAGACACCTGCTTTTCCATGACTGCTTTTTACAATTTCTGCATTTATGAGGGAGTGACAGAAACCATAACTGCTGCCATTAAAGCTGTATAGTTCATGGACTAAACAACAACACCATATCTCTTACCATTTGACACTGATGGGCTTTTCCCTGAAATGCTTATTTTGCCAGCAGGGGGAAACTCATCACTTTCCAGAGTGAGTTCCTTCTTTCCAGATAATCAAATATGCAGCATTTTAAAAATGTAGAAATTGAGTTTTTAAAATTTAAACAGTAAACTGGATGGTGTAGGCCTGAACCCTAAGAGTCTGTTTTAGCGATGGGCTGTTGCAGAGCAACGGCTCAAGGTGGTGCTGGTATTCCAGCTGTTTATGCGCTCCATAAATAAACTGAGGGCTTGATCCCCAGTAGACACTCTTTCAATAAATAAGGTTCTTTATACCAGAAATATCACAGCTCCATTACAGGAAACATGAATGGAACTGCCTTTTTTTGTACATACTGTATGGCATGAAAATCAGATACTAGAAATTCAGAAATTAGATTGAAGTTAGGTGTATGTCCTTGTGTGATCTAAATAGCAGTATTAGTCTTTACAACACTCATTGGTTGGTTTATAGTAATTTATGGATGTAAAATTATTTCTGAATTTAACAGCTGAATGTGAAGCCAAGGACGCTTTAAACAAAAACTGTCCCCAAGTCTTTCCATTTCTAAGTAAGTCATGCCTACCATCTAGTGTTTGTAATGAGGAAGTGACACATGTTCATCAGGTTCATAGACATACAGTCTATGATCAGGTTCTGCAGAGAGTAACATACAATCAGTCAACACACTGTTAATAATTCTGTCATCTACCCAGTACAGTCTGTACTGTGGAACTAAAACTAACTTGAGAAATGATTAGGCTTTGGCAGGGATCTGGAAATCAAATACAGTATAATGCAATACAGTTCAACAGCCCCACAAACTGCAGCCTCAAAATTAACCATGAATCAACACTTCTCTAAAACATTTTCAGCATTTACTGCACAACTCATGTTTTATTAGACTGTGTTAGTTTTAACTAGGTGTACCTAACAAACTGGCAACTAAGTGTAAAGCCATAGTTTTATTGGATGATGTGTGCTTTGTGAAGCTGGTTCATAGACTGAAAACTGTACATATCTAGACATCCTCTGCTACCCATTAAGTCAGGAACAGATCATGTGGTTCCTTCTGTCCAATCTGCATAAAACAAGGACTTATTTCTATGAAAAATGTATTGGTTGTTCCAAATTGAGACATTGTGTGGTGAGAAGTTGTGTGAGAACATCTTTCAATATGACAGAATGTGCTTATGGAATTCTGACAATGTGATGTGGAGCTTATCAGTGTTGAAACATTTTATCCAACTAGTTTGTTAATTCAGGATTTTCAATTATGATATTCACCCATGTTGATCATTATTCTTAAAGGTACTATATGTAGCAATTTACATGTATTAATTGCTTTGTATTGCCAACGTGTTAACGGATTGAAACGTAACTTTAAAAAGAAGACCTTCCCCGACTTTCTCGGTTGCTTATAACAGCCTGTGGATTGATTTCCAGGAAAATTCAATGGCTTAGCTTGCTTGCTCGCTAACGTTATTGCTAGCAAAATACTATCTGAGTGCATATGTTGGCTAGTTAGGGTTGCCACCTTCAATGTGGAAAAAAAAGGGACACCTTGCCAGTGGCCCCTTACCCCGGGGACACAAATCAAGCAGGGGTCTGGGGATCCTCCCCATGAGATTTTGAGTGTCAGACACTTAATTTCCTGCATTCTGGTGAATTTTTATGCACTAATTTGTGCGTTTTATGCATCAATTTCAAAGTCCTCTGCTACTCTCAACGTGAATGTAAAGGAAATAAAGAGTCAATAAAAGTAAAGCACAGTTGCATCAATTATATTAAGGATTAAAACATCAGATCATAGACATGTTTGTTCTGTCACAATGAACTATTTGGTATATTTGGAAGAAGCAAGAGCCCATTGATAAACTCAGAAATAGCAACAAGACCACTGTGTTAGATGACTGAACAATACTATTTCTGAAAATAAATTCCTTTCTTTTCTTTTTTTTACTGTCAAGTAAAAAAAAAAAAAAAAGGAATTTATTTATCAGAACATCTCTCCTGGATGTAGGCATTGAAAAAAAATATCAACCTGCTCCAGAGTGAGGGAAATGTGGAGAAACAAAATAATTGCTGATCTAGGTTATGTGAACTTTGTGAATGTGAATTATCTCTCTACTCGACCCGACCCCCACCCTCTGTACTTTTTCTTCCACGTGTACTTCTTGTTGCTCCTTGCTGTCTGAAGCAACGCCTTGTCCTTCAATAGCACTGTGTGGAACTCAGCATTCAGCTGTGTATTTGGACAGCCTCTTTCTTTTTTTGGGGGGCAGACTTGAGCTGGAGGTATTCGCCAACATTTAAAAAAACAAAATGTTGAGTGACACAGACAACTTGCCTATCATTCTAGGTGTGATTCTCTTCCACGAATTCTGATTTAATTCTTCTCAGCTATTTCCCGTGAAACTCTTTTGGTTTTATTATTTCTCATGTTATTGCAAGCATGGGAGACCGTAGTGTATGCATAAGAGTAGGGTGTGCACAAAAATATGGGACAAATTGTGTCACGTATTGATTCAGTAGTGCATTTCATTACAGCACAGGTAGCAACCCTAGTAACGGTACAAAGCAAAGGAGTATAATAACTAACGATTGCTTTCTACTAGCCAAGAGTGGAAGGGGCGGCCAAGTAGCTGTAACTAGCTCTAACTGTAAGCTCAGGTAAGCTTAGCCAGCTAGCTGTAACTTAGCAATGTGGCATGGATCTGGCATTGGTTGCTCCATAACGGTAGCTGATAAACTAATTTGCAAACGGCAAGCCAGTTAGTATCATGGAGCCAATGGTCCAAATAAAACATAGGAACATTACAGATAGTAGCATTACTCTAAATATGTTTGCAAATCACGTTCATTCTTGTGTATGTCACGTGCAATCACTGTTTTGGCTGAGGCTCAGGATGCTCGCTTGCACCTACGGAGTGCGATTGTGAGTAACCGGATGCTGACTGCAGTTCACTTAACGGCCATTGGTGTTAATAATAACAAGGACTTTCTGAAAACTCCACATAAAACCTTTAACATGTCAGAAATTATTTTATTTGGAAGATTGCCCATGGAGAATAAAATTTGGAATGAGTCGAATGGGGGTATTACTTATTTTGAGATTTAACCAGTTATGAAGATTCTGCCAAAAGTGACAACTGAACATGAATAGATATATGTCTCCATTATTATTTTGAGTTATACAATATACAGCATACAAGTATTTTTGATGAACTGTATTAAGAAGAGGAGTACTGCTCTGCAGTCTCCATTGTTCCAAAAGGTGGAGCCATGCAGAGGGAAATTTGGGTAAAAACTAAAATAAAGTAATTATCCTCCAGTCATGGAATATCCCTTTATGAAATTCCTCAAATGTATTAGGCAAACTTGAAATCCCAAACTTACATCTTAACAAAAATTACAAATCTCCATTTTTTAATATAACCAACTAGTGATGTATCAAGGATTCAGTCCTGTTTTATTTGAATGCTCTAACTATAGACACTCAAACTCAAACTCTTTCTGGATTTTATAAATTAGTGGGATTTATTCTAACAAATAAAAATCAAAACCTACAGAATTAACCGTTTATATCATTTGATCTGGTGTGTGTAAATTAACCCAGCATCAGCAACATCGGCAAGATGAAGTTCCTACACAGAACCCACAGTATACTGAAAGAAGATGGCCACCCCAGTGACGGCCTGTTCACCCTGCAGCTGATTCTTCCCTCAGGCTGAGACTCCTCTACTCCAATTTATCTTCCTCACACCACCATAAATGAATGACTGAAATGTTACAAATACAGATATTGCATCTGCAAATTTGCACCATATTTTTCTTTCTCTTTTTTCGTTTTTCTTTGCAAACCACTACAGTATATCATTACCTTAGCACTCACTTACACCATTCTTACTACTGCCTCCTTTTCTAAACAACTTTACGATAATATTTTACATAATGTGTGTGTATGTGCATACATAAATGTATTATATTTTCCTTTGTAAATAAATCTTTTTATCTTTGTCATTAGTATGGAACTCAAGTGTTCCTGCTCTATCTTAGTCAATTTCTGTTTTATTTTACATATTCAATTCCACTTCCAAAGTATTATTTTTTGTTTGCTTTATCTTTAATTATTATTTTTATTATTATTATTTTGAATTGTACTAATTGATTTTTTTCATAAATCCATCCATCCATCCATTATCTATACCTCTCACCCAATATGAGCCTGTCCCAGCTCACATTAGGTGAGAAGTCATCATCCACACTCACATTCACACCTACAGACCTAACCTGCATGTTTTTGGACTGTGGGAGGAAACCAGAGCACCTGGAGAAAACCCACGCAGACACAGGGAGAGCATGCAAACTCCACACAGAAAGGCCAGCCTCCTGTGAGGTGACAGTGCTGACCACTGCACCACCATGCCGCCACTGTATATATGTATATATATATATATATATATATATATATATATATATACAGATAGATATATACACAGATAGACATAGATAGATAGATAGATAGATAGATAGATAGATAGATAGATAGATAGATAGATAGATAGATAGATAGATAGATAGATAGATAGATAGATAGATAGATAGATAGATAGATTAGCTGAAACTTGCTGCAGAATTTGTTCTTAGGATTTAGAGTTGTGTTGAAAATTGTCTCGTTTATGTATCTTGTCTTGTTTAGAAGGGCTGAGTAACTGTGCATTGGAAGCACAGTCCCACAGGCAGCAGTTAGTGTTTGTATTGCAGTTGCCTGTTTGTCGTTTGCAATCCCCATGGGAATGAGTATTCCCATGGGTATCCTGGCTGTATCACCACAGCGGTGATGCCAACATGCAAACCTACTTTCAGTAGACCTTTAGCACATTGACGCCACAAACTACTGGTCTGAACCTCAACAGCTGGAGGTTCTGCAGCTGGAGTCTCCAGGAGGATGTCATCTCTCTGCTCCTCAGGTGTACTCTCCAGGAGGCTCTCGTCGCTCTGCTCCACAAGTGAGTCTGGTTGTTCTGTATTTTGAAGCGCCCTTACCTCTGATTGGAGCGACTCCTGCAGTGTGTTTTTTTCATCCATCAGGGATTCAACATGGGTCAGCTTCTGTATCACCTCGTCTTTATCCCTGATGACGTCCTGAGCTTCGACTTGACACTGGAGTTCACTCACTGCCGCCTTCAGATGTTCAGTCAGAGGTTCGATCCGCACATTTTCCTTCTCCTCACTCAAAACCAACTTCTCCTCCTCTAGCTTTCTTATGTAAATGTCATTTTTCTCCCTGACACTTTCCTTCTTGGACAGAAGGTTCGAGACCCGGGCCAGTTCTTCCTTAATCTCTGTGTATTCACTGACTGACTCCTGGAGCCTGGTGTTCTCAGCCCTCAGATCAGTTACTTCCAGTATCCTGACCTCCAACTGGGAATTTAACTCATTCCACTGGCCATGCAGTTTATTTAGCTCGTCCTGACATGTTGGCACTTGTTTTGTACTGCAGGTCTCCTTGTCTCTCACCTCTTTTAGCTCCAACTGAAGCGCCCTTACCTCTGATTGGAGCGACTCCTGCAGCCTGTTTTTTTCATCCATCAGGGATTCAACGTGGGTCAGCTTCTGTATCACCTCATCTTTATCTCTGTTGACTTCCTGAGCTTGTTTGACTTGACACTGGAGTTCACTCAATGCCGCCTTCAGATGTTCAGTCAGAGGTTCGATCCGGGCTATCTCAGCAGTCATATTTTCCTTCTCCTCACTCAAAACCAACTTCTCCTCCTCTAGCTTTCTTATGTAAATGTCATTTTTCTCCCTGACACTTTCCTCCTTGGACAGAAGGTTTGAGACCCGGGCCAGTTCTTCCTTAATCTCTGTGTATTCACTGACTGACTCCTGGAGCCTGGTGTTCTCAGCCCTCAGATCAGTTACTTCCAGTATCCTGACCTCCAACTGGGAATTTAACTCATTCCACTGGCCATGCAGTTTATTTAGCTTGTCCTGATAAGTTAACACTTGTTTTGTACTGCAGGTCTCCTTGTCTCTCACCTCTTTTAGCTCCAACTGAAGCGCCCTTACCTCTGATTGGAGCGACACCTGCAGCCTGGTTTTTTCATCCATCAGGGATATAATGTGGGTCAGCTTCTTTATTACCTCGTCTTTATCCCTGTTGACTTCCTGAGCTTCTTTTACTTGACACTGGACTTCACTCACTGCTGCCCTTAGATGTTCAGCCAGAGGTTCGATCCGGGCTATCTCAGCAGTCATATTTTCCTTCTCCTCACTCAAAACCAACTTCTCCTCCTCTAGCTTTCTTATGTAAATGTCATTTTTCTCCCTGACACTTTCCTCCTTGGACAGAAGGTTTGAGACCCGGGCCAGTTCTTCCTTAATCTCTGTGTATTCACTGACTGACTCCTGGAGCCTGGTGTACTCAGCCCTCAGATCAGTTGCTTCCTGTATCCTGACCTCCAACTGGGAATTTAACTCATTCCACTGGCCATGCAGTTTATTTAGCTCGTCCTGATAAGTTAGCACTTGTTTTGCACTGCAGGTCTCCTTGTCTCTCACCTCTTTTAGCTCCAACTGAAGCGCCCTTACCTCGGATTGGAGCGACTCCTGCACCCTGTTTTTTTCATCCATCAGGGATTCAACGTGGGTCAGCTTCTGTATCACCTCGTCTTTATCCCTGATGACTTCCTGAGGTTTGGTCTCCTGGAGGGTGTAATCCGGTTGTTCTGTATTTTCAGCAAAATTCCTAGACATCTCTAATTGGACTTGAAGATCAAGGAGTGATTGTTTTATATCGGTGCTGAGGATGTAGAAGTCCTCTATTATTTGCCATTTATGAGCAATTTCACTGTTTTGCTCTGTCATTAGTTCAGTATTATTCCAGATTAGTAGTTTAGCCTCCTCCAGTTGGGACTGAAGATCTTTCACAGCTGTCTTTAGGTTTTCATTTTCCTGGTTTAGCCTGGTTTTCTCAACCCTCACCTCTTTTAGCTCCAACTGAAGCGCCCCTACGTTTGATTGGAGCTTAGAGTTGTTCTGCTGATAGCTTCTGCAGCTCATTTCCAGCTCATGAATTCTTTGCAGAAGCTCCTGAGGTTCAGGTATTTCTGGCTCCTCTGACACATAGAGGCAGTGTGATTCCTCTGATATCTCTGAACCGCACAGAGCGGCATCAAAATGGTCTTGAGACATATTTAACTTAGAAACAATGATGACACTTTTTCAGCCAATAAATTCAATTAATATAAAACCTTGTTACTACTTACTCAAAAAGTTTGTGCTTACTGGTGATTAGCTGTTGTTCCTATCTGCTTTCCTGAACAAAGCCACAGGTGAAGACATCAAAGGCACGTGACGTCATCGAAGGCACGTGACGTCATCGAAGGCACGTGACGTCATCCGTGCGCCATAGAACGTTTTTATTTTTTATTGTAATGTTTTAATTTTGAGACACAAGCTGTGTCCTAATGCAATCGGGGCAGACCCAGACCCAAGTCCAGGTCCAGGTCCAGCAGAATTCAGAGTGCAGCTGGAGTTGGTGGTGATATATGGCTTCATCATGTGTTCATATCATTACTCATGCTGACCTGAACTGTGTGGAGGACAGCTAATTAATTTCTGTCCTGAAGTTGTTGTTTATTCATACTTGCTGAGTGTTTTGGTTATCGCAAGGAAATGCACATTGTCTTAATGAGGCTATACCTTCCAACGGAGAATGGACGAGCAGATTAAAGGAAGAAGTGAATGAAATAAAAAAAATATTTAGATGAAATGTCTATGAAATGTTGTGATACTGAAAAAGGAATGTTTACGTTACCTCTTAATGTAACTTAATGTGAATCCATTCACCTTTTGTTATTTTCTTTTATTTATTTATTTGTTGTTTAGTTTTGATTTTTTTTCTTCCCTTTTGACCATCCTGGATTTCTTAAATTAGTGGGATACGCTACATTCTTTTAGATGAAATTAAATCCTTCAGAATTTAAAATTGTTCCACCTGACGGGTATGTATACGAGATATATAAGGCATTAGGCCGAAGGAAGCCAGATCTCCCTGAACACACGCACAGGAGCGGTGAAGCTGTGGCGGTGACTCCGGTGCGCCGGTAGGAGGAGACTGTGTCCGGTCTTCCGCGACCCCCCCCCCCCCCTCCAGTTCTCCACACTGTCCTGATTGCGCCGCACATATCCACCTTTATGCACGTTTCGGCGCCCTCTCCCTCTTTTTTTTTTTCTTTCTTAATTTGGGAAAAATAAGGCAATTGTACATCATTCTGCCACCGCCTCTGCTCTCGCACAACGTGTCCTATTAACACAGCAACATCGCGGAGTTAGTCGTCCGCCTCATCCATGCACTGGAGTCCCGGGCCCCAGCGCACCGGCTCCGGCTCCAGCTCCAGCCATGTCGGCCAGGAACGCAGCGGCTGGCGGCGGTGACGAGCCGGAAGGTAATTTAAACACTGCAAAACCTGTTTACCAGCTTGAATGTTCACAGTGGCAGCCAACGCATGTGCGGCATTGAGATTTAGCAGAAAAGAGAGAAGCGCAGCGGAGTGTTTTTTGTTTTTTTTGTCACCGGTTGACTGTAACTTCGCGCTATGAAAAACTAGGTCAGTAGATCAGTAGAGCAAATCCACCCTCTACGCCATTTATGTAACACTGCGCTACGTTGTTGGTCATATCGTCAGCGTATTGTGCAGAATATGGCTATATGTCGGCTTGTCATTCAGCATAACGTTGTTTACGTGTAAATTGTATGTTTAGTGTCTGCTAACGTTAACCCAACCGACTGAACCACGCAAACGTTAGCTTAGCAACGGCAGCAAGGCCCGTTTACCGTGGCAATCAGCCGGGTCTGTTGGAGGGGGGTTTACAGCCCACGGCCATTTGTCACTCTGGATGTTTTTTGACACTTTCTTAGTCCAGGCTTTCCGACAGAGCTGGTGTCAAGTTGTGTTGAACTAGCGCCGATGCCTGCCGCTGTTCAGGCCCAACCGTGTTTTCACGGTCTCTTCACAAAGCGACTGTACGTCTCCGCACGCCAGACGTCCACTAACCTGCCCTTTAATTCTAAGTGAAGTCAACCAACTTCACCTCACAGCTGTAAACGGCGTCAGTACAGGGTCCCTTTCTTAGCCGTGAAGGTAAATCCACGATGAGCTGCTGTTATGGCTCAACAACATTTGAGTCCTTGCAAGACTTTGACGCGTGTCACCATAAATCAAAACATCTGAAGACTTCAGGAGTCCTCACACAGCTGTGATGTGGCATTAGGTTTTCAGGCGATCCGTTTTTAAAAACTGTTTTTGATAAATGTATGTCGTGAGATAACAATCAGCAACCATAGCCATTTTGAGTATATTTTAGATGAATATTAGATTGATAAAGAGATACATCCAATGTCAAGTTATTTTTGCCGCTAAAACAGGTTAAGATCACGTATTTCGCATCAACAGGATCATCATCTTTAGTTATTGGTCACTGCTCTAATGGTCATCTTTTAGACATATGCAACAGGCCAATTGTATTTGTATCTTTCTGGTACTGAGTTTTACAAATAACACACTTCGAACTTAAGTTTCATCAAGCTTGTATTTTGTTTTGTAGCTTTAGGAATACGGAGACTGCTGAGATACCTGACAAAATGTTAGGTTCAGTGCACTAAATGTTTCTGTCAGAGGCTCCATTGTGCCGTCAAACTGCGGTTACTAAATATACAACGCTGTGAAGTTATTTACCACAGCACAGATTATAACCAGGTTTGTGTAATTTGTGGTCTTTCCCCAGAGAGACAAATACAGTGTTGGTACTTTCAGTAAACTACTGGGAAACTATTGGAACATCAGCAAACATATGTTGACTTCTGCCATGACCAGCTAATTTTACTCCAACTGTTCATTTGTGTATTGAGCCAGTAAAATATTTATGTACCTTTTATAACAGTTAAACGGGAGCTGCGTTGATTCTACATGTCAAAGTCTGTGTACTGATCTTAGAGAGCACTACAGCATATGTGCAAAAAGTTGTACAAAGCCTTTTGTGGTTCCAGAGGGAGCTGCACGAAATCTGATAAAATGCCTGAAGTGATGTCACTGAAAATGAAACACAATCTGTAGGTGTGGAGCTAGAGAGAAGTGAGTTCACCAGACCTCTGTAGCCCGCTCCTTACCTCTGACAAAGCATAACACACCCAAATAATTGTCTGCAGTCAAATTGCATTGTGGGTAACGTAGGCCCCATGTTTTGACAAGACAGACTAACGTGTGGAAATGAAAAAGATGAAATGTGTTTTTTTGTTTTTAAACTCTCCGTCATGAGTCCGTTAATGTTATGGGAGGGCAATGCTAAATCGGTGGAGTACTCGTTTAAATGTCATAAATTCCTGTTGTGATCAAAGTGGGCATCAAGATACAATGTTGTAGTATTTTTCATTCAGAATCAGGATTTTGAGCAGTTAGCAGCATTGCAATTCAGTTTATGGACACAGCTTTTTTTTTTTAACTGTTTGGCTTGCCCTGCAAACCCCTAATCAGACAACAAACACAATTCACCTGCAGAACAGTTTTACATACCATACATGAATGCCTTTTACTTTCTCATTTTCCCAAGCAAACAATAAAGACTCAATCTGGTCTTGTAGTTGGTGCATAATGGAGAGATCAGAGTACATTTGGCAACTTGGCAACAGAGACATGCTTCTACTGTAGGTCCACAACATAAATGAAGGAAATCTTTATTTTTGGCAAACACTTGTAGGAGGTTTCTTCGTATCTGGGAGTGAAAACAAAGTAAAGCTGCAATGATTAGTCAATTAATCAATTGTTAGGTAATTGGAAAGTATTTTGACAATAAATTAATCTCTCATACTACTACATTCTCTAGTTCCAGCTTCTCATATGTGAGGATTTACTGCTTTTCTTTGTCTTTTGTGATGGTAAACTGAATATCTTTGGGGTTTTGGACAGTTGGTTGAATGAAACAATCACCTATTTTCTGATAGAAAAACTCAAATAACCAGCAGATTAGTCAATAATGAAAATAGTCGTTAGTGGCAACCCCAATTACAAGTACTTTAGTCACTGCAATTGAGAAGCCTTCTCATGCACATGTGCTTTTTGAGTTATACTCTAATAAGCAATTCTTAGATTGAAGTAGATTTATAATATATTATTGTACTTTTAGAAAAAGAAGAACTACATAGTACACTATAGTTACAACCTTAGTATATTAGGGTACATCTAGCTATTATTTTTATTATCAATTAATCTGTCAGTTCTTTTTGTTTAAACAAGTATTAGTTTGGTCTATAAAATGTCAGAAAATAGTGAAAAATGTCCAGGGTAATGTCATCATATTGCTTGATTTGTTCAACAGTCTAAAACCTAAAGATATTCAGCTTACTATCATATAAGACAAAGAAAAGCAGCAAATCCTCACAAATGAGAAGCTGGAACCAATTAATGTTTGACATTTTTGCTAGGAAAAATCACTTAGACGATTAATCGATTATCAAAATAGTTGATGACATTTCTGTTGATTGATGACAAGCTGTGAGCAAGCTTGATTTGTAGAGTATTAAAATGGACGCCACTTTTGAAAGCATCAGTGAATTAGAGACGGATTTGTAGGGCGTCTTCATTGAAATGCCCAGTCAGGATGCCGCAGTGGACCCTTCATTGTGACCACAAGGAACTAATAATCTTATTTTCTTGTTTTATGTGGGTAGTTTTCAACACAGATAACATCATACCATGTTAAAATTAACTATGTCTGCTGAACAGAATATTCTAGTCGTCTCTCCTCCTTCGTCATATTCAGATTGCTTTTCCATATAACTTGTTTTTCTCTGCTAAACAACACACTAATTGGTATTAAATCAGCATGCCAGCTGTGTGTTATAATAGCATAAATGTTTGATGGTGACTTGAGTGTTACCAAATCAAGCTATTGTCTGTGGACTTAAGGGCAGATCCTGGTTTGTGTGTATGATTAGCTTTATGAATGTGAAGTAGGGTGGCACAGGGTAGCTCATGACCTAGTTGGACCACATGCAGTTTTTCCAAAGATAGTGACAGACCAAAACTGATGAAAGTATAACTCAGAATTTGAATACGATCGCCCATTTGCTCGTGGTGATGTGACAGTGTGAGCAGGACATGCAGTACAGCTCGTGGTGCAGCAGATGCTCATTCAAGGATTGAGTGAATGAGCAAGTTAATGAACATGTGAGCAGAAGAGAGGGATTATGGGAGTTGGCCGTGGGATGTATGTATGACCTGATGTCCAGTCATCTAGTTGCCTTCACTGTAACCCTGTAATCCGATCCGACAGATCCTGACAGCGTGAGCGGGATTAAAAATCACGTTGTTGATCTGTTAATGGCTATTTGGGTCACAGGGTCTGTGCAGCAGAGTTAAAAATAGGTGCCATGGATATCAGCTGCATTTGGCCTGTCTCGTGCCGTTCTCTTGAGTTTCTCTCCCACACATAAAATCGCATACTTTTGAGGCCATGACTAAATCACAGCCATGGCAGATCCACATCTTGCTAGAATAGGCTGTGGCGAAATAAGAGAGGGAGGCAGTAGAGCTGTCTCTGAACAGCTCCAGCACAGCAGCTTGGGCTTCAGTAATCTCTATTAACATGCCATTTGCATCCATTCAAATAAAGACATCTGTGGGCAAGCAACAATATTCAGGCATTGACAGTATGCAGGTTTCTGTTTGAAGGCTGACTAGCACTGATGGATTGTTTTTGGCCGGGGTGAGATGTAGGGCTGAAAGGATTAGCTGATTAATCGATTAGTCTAAGGCTCTTCATTCATGAGCCACAGAGAGTAAAGTGCGTAAAAGTTTTCCACTGCAGCTGAGATGACAGCAGGTGATTTCACTGATTAAGACTCCTCCAGTAAAATCACCAGCTGTTGTCTTTGGTTGGATGGATACTTAAGTCTCCCTGGCACACAAGAAAAAGACCCTGGATTAGTCGATAAACAAAAAGAAATAAGACTATTCTGATAAGCAGCTAATTATTAAAGTCTTTATTAAGGAAAACTAAACATACGAACAAAAGATTTGCTTTTTTTCATGTTTCATATTTTAAATTGGATACTCATGGTTGTTTTGGCTGCTCACAGAAAATAGCAAAGCGCTATCATTCTCTGGTAACGTGACATTTTTTTGTATTTTTATAGGCTAAACAATTAATCAGAGAAACAAACAATAGTGAAATTAACTGTTATTCCAAGTCCTATTAGAATGTAATGTGTGCAGTTAAATAGTCTTCATGCAGATTGAATGTAGTGCTGAAATAATTAGCTGATTGACAGGAAAAATAATTGCCCACAACTTTTATAATCGATCAATCATTCAAGTAGTTTTTCACACATATTCACTGGCTCCACTTTCTCAAATGTGAAAATTATGTGCTTTTCTCTAGGATCAAGAAGACAACACCTAAAGCTCTACTACCTTCATTACTGACACAAAACAGAAGTGTAAATGAGGTTTATCTCTGCAGTAACCCCACATCCATGCACTCCAATTATTACTGCAATAAATGTTGACGCATTACCAATGTTCCCAATCCTGGGAAACCACACTAGGAGGGGGTCTGATAATAACATCTGTAATATTATAGTATTAAAATGTCATTTCTATAAAATGAATTGGTAAGGGCACTGTTGCTATTTCCCCACACTTGTACGATCGGTGGTGTAAAAGTTTTGTGGCTGGTGCATTTATTGGGCTTCTTCATCATTTCAGTTTTCCCCAGTATGGACAGAGTGTTCTGGGAATGCAATGATGCTTGCAAATGAAATCCCCCCACCCCTTACGACTGGTTACAGCTCATTGTGTCTTGTGTGTTTCAGAAGATGTGCTGGTTGAGGAAAACCATTGCAGTTCTATGTCATTGTCCAGCCTGGTGACCCCATCCTCCGCTGCTGGCATGTCCTTGAGCATGGAGATGCCCCGGAAGCGCAAGGGCAGCATGGACAACCAGTATGTAGTGTGACTGCTTTAATTTGGTTTACACAAAATCCCATTAATCCTGTGACCTAAATTGTTGCTAATTGCTATTGATGGTCATGCACTTTCTTCCTAGGGATACAAAATCTGCTTCCATCCATGACGCAGATATGGAAGACAACCAAAACGGGTGTGCTAACTAAGGACTCTCAGAGCTGACCTGTTGATTTGTGCTATTCGGCATTTGCATATCGTTGCTTGGCGTAAATACATTTCAAATGTGTGTTTTTCTGCTCTGCAGGTCAGATGGAGAGGACCAACATGTCAAAATTAAATGCTTCAAGTAAGTTATAATTGCCACCACCACATTTATAACATTCCTACATTCTTGTAATATTATCATTGATCTTTAAATGTCGATTGTTGAAGCCCTTTGAAACTTCTAAATTATTTATTATTTAATGTCTCTGCAGGGAACCGCACAGCCAAATTGAGAAGAGGAGACGGGACAAAATGAACACTCTCATTGACAAACTATCAGCCATGATCCCTACTTGTAACCCCATGTCGCGTAAACTGGACAAACTCACTGTGCTCAGAATGGCTGTGCAGCACCTCAAATCTCTCAAAGGTACCGTGTCAATCGATTGCCATTAGTGTCATCACTGTGCTGACTTTGTCATCACTGATGTATTCAGTTAATTAAGGGATAATTCCTGTTGGAAGTGGGGGTTTTATTTTTGTAGTTTTGGCCATCATTTATGGTTATGATAAGCTTGTACTCTCCAGATGGCCGAGAACAAGAAAACATCCTATCCATCTGGCAAGAAATAAGCAGGCAGACAATCCGACAGGTTGTAAACAAGCTAACAGTTTAGTCAGACTATCTAAACCACCTTATTTGGAGGTAAAATTGAAAGTGAGCACACACAAAATTTGGTACTAATTCCTCATTGAGCAGGATAACTACGGCAAGTATAGAGACGGAGTGCATTTAAGTCCTGCCCACACCAGAGGGGAAAACCATTCATTGCTCTCCATTGACTTTGTATTGCGTGAGGGTCTCCTTGCAAACAACAGAAACATGCCTAAAAGCTGCTGTGTGGTAGGATGCACTACCAACAGGGTACAGAACCCAGAACTAAGTTTTTATAAGCTGCCGAACCAAACTTTAAGAAGACAAAAGTAGATACAGACGTGAGGCATCAGCAGGAAGAAAGGGAAAACTGTGGGATGCTCAGTATGTCTGTGTGTGCAGCAAGCATTTTGTCACTGGTCAGTCAAATATCCAAATGTAAGTTTTAGGCTAACTATATTGCTGTAAGTTAAGCGAAAGCATTTTGACAGTATGCAACTTGTAGAGTTGTACTTGTAGTGGAATGCGGCTGAATCAGAAAGCTATGCAGTATTATGTTTGCAAGTACCATAGCTAACTACAGTAACTTAGTTTGAGAAGGGACACTGAGATAGACCAACAATATTGAGTTTGTCCTCTCTGGTAGACACAGGGTGCTAAAATAATCCTTTGACATGCTGAAATCTAATGTTTTTAGCTAGCTACAGGCATTTTGTTGTTTTCCCCTCCAGTGGGCATGGTTTTCATTGCGCTCTGTCTCTGGCAGGTTCAAGCTGAATGAGGGAGTTTGTGTGTAAACAGTGACTGACCGTTTGGCTAATAATTTTACTATTTACCTTCACCGTCTTTTACACAAGTCTGGTTTGTTCAAAACCGGTGTAATCGCATGACTGCACATGTTTCTTGCCCCGTCTGACTCGTAGCAATTTTACCACATTCCCAGATCTCAACAGTCAACTTACTGAGTATAACATTATTACCAGTAGCGATGATGGCCTGAAACTCTGAAAATAAGATCCAGGTTGTAATAAATTGGAATTATACGTTAAACCTAATATCTAAATGTAATATAGTAATCTCACACTGGACTGGCTGTGTAACTTTTTTGTCTATATTTTCAGGTTCAGGAAGTTCATTTTCTGAAGCCAGCTACAAACCGTCATTCCTTCCCGACGAGGAGCTCAAACACCTTGTCCTCAAGGTAAACATACCATTGACAAAGGCAACTGACTATTTACGTGCCCACAATTTGAGAAAGTGAAACTGCAATGGAATTTATTTGTAAGATAATTACTTCAGTCATCTGCTAACTGAGTTTAATACAAAGCTAAGCTCATAACATGTCACTTGAGGATGTCTTAAATATTTCATTCAAAAGCGACCGATCAGGCTGTAAACTTATGCTGGCGACAATACCCCTGCTTTACTGTGGGTTCTGTTTATCTGAAACTACATACAAAAAACACCAAATTAATCAGAGAGAGATCAAAATTCTTAACATGCATTGAATTTCAATCATTGTGTAGGCTGTTTTCCTTATAGTTGATTGTCAGTAACAGAAAGTAGTGTGATGCACTGAATTTTCATGATGATAATGAAAAAATGCTTCTATTTAGTTTAAAAACTATATTAAATTCTATAAAATATATAAATAAAATGTAAAAAAAAAATAAATAAAAAATCTAATCAATGGTCTCTTACTTTTGTCTTGACCATGTCATCACATTGGATCCCCCTATTTTCCCCCATGTTTCTTTGTCGTGCAGGCTGCAGATGGGTTCCTGTTTGTAGTGGGCTGTGATCGTGGGAAAATAGTTTTTGTCTCAGAGTCCGTCACGAAGATATTAAATTATAGTCGGGTAACGCTTTTACATTTGTTACTGTATCTGCAGCATCTTTGTTCATGTGGATCCCCGGACACACCAGATGGGTTGTGTTGTCTTGGCACCAGTGTTTATGGGCTAGAACCCACCAGCGCGTGCGTGGGCCTGTAGCAACACATTTGGCGTTGTGTGCACAGATTTCACAGAAGTACACTTTAGAAATACAAAATTGATGATTATATTGGCTGTATGTCATTGAAAAAAAGAGTCATATATTTGTGGATTATGATCAAATTCTATTCAAAATGCTTGCTGGAAAGAAATCCTCAGTAGACACACATGACTGCTTTCATGATAAAAACGAAGATGTTGGTGCATACACATTTTTGTTGGCTTGTGGAGCACTGTAATGTAAATATATCTTTGATTACTGGAAAAAAGGACATTCATATGCTGCCCTGCAAGAAAGCTTTTGAGAAATGAGCCGTTGCTTTTTCTGCCTTGTTCTCACTCAAATCTAAATCTGCTCTGCTCCACACAGTATCTGGTGTGCTCCGGGGTCAGCTGTCCACAATCAGTGTACTTTGTTAAATTTATTTGTCAGCAGGAATTGCCTTAGATGCAGATTGGTTTTGACATGTCTTTTTATCAATATGGGAAGTGTGTTTAGGTCAGTTTGATAAGCTGTTTGTTCTTCCTGCAGGCGGAGCTGATTGGACAGAGCCTATTTGATTACATACACCCAAAGGACATGGGGAAAGTGAAGGAGCAGCTGTCAGCTTCTGAATTATACCCTCGTGAACGGCTTATAGATGCTAAAAGTAAAGCAATTATTTTTGTGTGAGTGAGTGAGAGTGAGAGAGAGAGAGATTAACACTCCTGTCGCGTCTCCAGCCGGTCTGCAGGTTCAGGCTGATCTCCCTGTCGGTGTGGCGCGGCTGTGTTCGGGCGCACGGCGCTCATTCTTCTGCCGCATGAAGTACAACAAAATATCTGTCAAAGTGGAGGAGAAGGAATTCCAAGCCAGCACCTCCAAAAAGAAAGGTAGGCAAATTACCCGGCGGATTATTCATCAGATCTCTTTCGTACATTCAGGGTTTGAATTTATTTGGTTTCTTGTGTAAGAGCTAATACAATATTTATCAGGTACAGTTACATTCACGAGAAGTATTGGTGTAAAGCAGAGAAAAGAGGCAAACATACTGTGTGAAGTGAATTTAACAATTTATGTCAGAAATCGTACTCCTTCTCAGAGTCTTAATTCAGTCAAATCTTAACCCAATTTGCCCATCGTGAATAAACATCCAGAAATCCGCTTAGAAGTCATAGAAATAAGATGCTCCTTATAACTCCAGAACTTGACTGAGAGTCATCACGTTTTTAAGTCTTTTTCAGTATCAAAGTAATCCAGTGAAAGTTGTCTCTACATTAGTGGGCACATTGCATAAAGGAACTGTTAAATCTAATTCCGCATACTTTTAATGGGGCCAATTTGCCAAAATGTAAACAAATGTTGACTAAAATATGATCAAGTTGTAGCCCAACCCTGAATCCAACGTTATACTTCCTGTTTACATCTCCCCAAGCATTATGGGAACTGTAATTCCAAAATCTAGAGCATGATTATCCCCCAAATCAAAGTAAGACAAAGAAATAAGAGACAAAATCTGTTAATATTGATTGTGCAACGTGAGAAAAAGTAGGTTTTTTTTAAATATTACTAAGGCTCTAAATGTCCCATATACAGATATTTGCAATGTGTTCAAAACCTGTGGACATAAAAACAAAAAACTGAAACAATTTCGAACTGCGGCGGTGGAGGCTCTTAAGACATGAAGGTGGACCCACAGTGTCAGACTTTGAAAACCCCTGGTGAAAAGGAATACATTTATTTAATTTTTTTGCTTTATATATATTGTGACTTGAGTCTGCATGTGCCTACAGAGTCACAGAAGTACTGCACGGTCCACTGTACAGGCTACATGCGCAGCTGGCCTAGCAGTCAGTTGGGAGCAGAGGGGGAGGGCGAGACAGACAAGCAGGATAGCTCCCACTTCAGCTGCCTGGTGGCGGTGGGACGCGTCCACTCCCACTCATCTCCCCAGGTTAATGGAGAAGTCCGAGTTAAACCCACAGAGTTCATCACACGCTATGCCATGGATGGCAAATTCACCTTTGTCGATCAAAGGTAGAATTGAATTTCAATAAGGGGGTGGTGGAGGGTTGTAGTTTCTTGGTGCATGGCTTTGTTAACATGATGTATAATCATTGAGACATTTCAAACGTCTTCCATTGACATTTCTAACATCTTTCACGCTGATCAACAAGAAAAGACTGTTGACATCAAAGTGCAAACAAATCTTTACAAATTGAGTACATACAGTATTCTAAATAATAAAGTAGATGTTTGACAAGTGTATCATGTTAGTATGAATTACTTCATACTAACATGATACACTTTTATGCTCTTTTAACACTTAACCTTTTCCTTTTCCACAGAGCGACAACCATTCTTGGTTATCTTCCCCAAGAATTACTTGGGACGTCATGCTATGAGTACTTCCATCAAGACGACTTGCCGCATTTAGCTGACCGACATCGAAAAGGTAAATTACGTTCTTCAGTGACCTCGTACCGTTTATCTTTCTTCTGATTGTCTTGGATTCATTGGCATTGTCTGCTAAGATGATACCTAGATTCACCAAGTATGTGGGCCTACTTAGATCAAATTTTAATACTTTTTCTTCCACAGTGCTGCGGAGTAAAGAGAAAATAGAGACAAACAGCTATAAGTTCAAAACAAAACATGGCTCTTTCGTCACTCTGCAGAGTCAGTGGTTTAGTTTTGTAAATCCCTGGACCAAAGAAGTAGAATACATAGTGTCAACTAACACCGTTATATCGTGAGTATTATGCTTCAGTCCCTTTGTGCATTACCTAAATATCTTTGTACCTGAGGTGAACGTACAGCCTCACCTGTTTTCTCATCACATGACAAGGCATGATCACAGTCGAACCAGTCGGTCGGGAAACAAGTCTGAACAGTCAAGCAATTCCAAGACTTCTGAAGGTCAGTTCAAATGGTCTATAAAGATATTATCTCATTGATATATCTGATGCCTTGTGATATTTAGAAATGCAGATTGTGTGGCCATAGCACTGTGAAGTATGTGTTGTCTGTTCCTTTCACTCCTAACTTTTTTTTTTTCTGTTTGAAGTTGGCAAGAAGTCCCTTCCAGTTATACCAGGCATCTCCACCACACCTGGAAATATGATTTATGCTGGAAGCATTGGGACCCAGATTGCCAATGAGCTGCTGGATTTCAACAGGTGTCCTCTTTTTACTTTTTGTAACTGGGACAGAGAAACATAAATGTGATAGACAGTTCCAAAGAGTCTTTTTTCTTCCTTTTTGTCCATGTACATTACAGCAGCAGCAGTGTTTTTACAGCTACAATTGCTATGCTTATCAGTCGTTGTTGATGTTACTTTGTGCAGTTTTAAGTTGACTTGTGTCTGTGTTGCTTTAGGATGAACTCCTCGCCTTCCAGTGGTAACGTCAGTCCTTTCACTGCACCACAGGATAAGTGTCCACAAACTAACAATCAAATCAGCAACAATGTAAGTCTTTGTTCGTTTATATCTTTGATCATGGGTGCATCCGTCCCAGTCATTAATGGGGTGGAAAAGCCACCCAAAAAATGCTTTCTCATTCACAGACTTTTCAGACTTGCCCAGTCTAAAATGGCTTAGTGTAATTTCTGAAAAAACTGTCCATAGTCAGTTTAGTTTAAGATAATTAACCACATATGCTAACAGGTGTGTAGTGTTTATGGAATGTAGGTATATGTTAGAGTATAATTTTTACAGTGAAAATCCTCACATGAAGTTCATCACAATTTATTTTAAAGAAGTTGTTCACTCAAACAAAAATGTAAACATTATTTTTTTGTCCCAATATTAGGCAAAATGCAGTAAAATAACCGTAAAACGGTATTTAGTTTTGCAGAAGAATGGGGAGTAATTTATATAACATGCCAAACATGATATGAAATGCAGCAATAGAAACTTACATTTTTCACTGTATACAACTGTTCATCCACATAGCTGATACTTAGGACTGCCTTCTACCTTCCTGGTTATCTGTAAGAGAAATATGTTTGAAACTGGCATTTTGACTATACAAGCTCAGTGTGGTTTTTCATGTTTTGCTGCCTCCCTTGTTAAAACATCTCACAGTACGAGTTTCTTAGAGGTAGAACAACCATAATGTGATGCAATCACAGCTGTATGAACTGGGAAACGATCTGTGAATTTTCTCCAAAAGTTGAAAGGCATCATTTAGCCTGCACAGATTTGATTCTTTCCTCTTTTTTCCCTCTTGACTAAACTCTTGGCATGTTGTTGCTAATTTGCTCCTCTGTTGGTCTCTAGGTGCCAAATGGAGAGGCAACAGACATGGAGATACCAGGAAAGTCCAGCTCAGAGGATGAGCCGCAGGGAGCTGCATTCTCAGGAGGAGAATCACTCATGGGTACGCTCTCTGACCCTGTTAATAAGCTTATTTCTAAATTGTATGTAGGACCATGGTTAATTCTTTCCTTTTATAACTCCATTACCTTGTATTTTTCTTTTCTTTTTTTTCTGTCACCCCGTCTCACCATAGAGGAAAACTCCCAGCTGGATTTGGACAGCGTGGTTGGACCAGGCCTTAGTAGTCTTAGCAGTGATGAAGCAGCCATGGCAGTGATCATGAGCCTCCTGGAGACGGACACAAACTTGGACGAGGCTGTGGACTTTGAAGAGATGCACTGGTCTTTATAGAATCTGCTCTTACAAAAATACTTGGACCATCAGTTTTTTGATGGCAAGAACTGCTTGAATGCTTAATCTAAGACGCAGCATTCCTTTTTTTTTTTTTTTTTTAAAGGACTTTTTTATTTATTACTTACCTTTTTCCACATAAGCTGAGTAGTCTTTGTGTGGCTGCTCTAACAGGGAGCAGGATCATCGACAATAAGGGACACCTGCTTGCCCTCTTCAGAAGGAGGATGTGCCTCTAAAGCCTTACAGCGGTCTGCCTGCCCTGAAATGCTGTTTCTCACTGCTTTCCTCACATCTACTGTCATCCTCCGTTTAACTGAAGAGGCCTCACAAGGTTGAAGAACTCGTGAACACAAATGACAGTGACGATGCAAAAAAATTTGCACTGAATTGATTTCATGTTGTTTTTTTAAAAGGCCTAATTTCATTAGGCACTGTATGTTTAATTAAAATGCGAGGAAGACACCTTGACAACCTGGCCCATCTCTGTGACCCCTCAGGACCCAAGCCGTAGGTAGCCAGTCTACCACGGCAAACCACACTTCCATAACCTCTAACTTTGAGAGTCACCTAATGATGTGCCACTCTGAGATTTTCTCTTGTCAGTATCTGAACATTTTCCATGGAAACTGTCCAGTAACTTCCTCTCTTGTACACTGACTTGGACATACTGTATATATGTGGATTTGGTATGATTGCAAACATCATGTCTTCAGGCCATATCTGTCTTAAAGGGATAGTTTTCATAGGAAGAATATTTTCATTTTTTAGTATGTACACTTCTATAGACATTTAGCCCTGGATTTTATTTGCCCTATAGCTCTAAACATTTAACCTTTCTTTGCCGAAATTATCCACCTTCATAAATTTGTTGTTGTTGGAGAGCAGCCAGTTTTGGTGGTTGGCCATTCATGGATTTATGAGCACCACAGTGCTACTTCATGCAAAGTGAAAGGGCACCTTAGAGGTGCTGAAATGGAGGTTTGGTAGCAATGGCTGAGCAGCAAACCCATTTCACATCTGACATTTTATCAGTATGTGTTTGAGGTTGATCTCTGAGTCTGATGGTAGAAGTGATAACTCAGGGAGTGATGGAAACAGAGCCGTCTCATTTAAACACACAATGACACAGTTCTTAGTAACTGTAGCAGTATTTTTGTCCTACAGTTTAACAGTTTTACATACTTCTCCACATACTGTACATTGCTATGAGTCATGTCTCGTAGTGAGTCTGTACTTGTTCACCTGTGCGTCTGTGTTCTTACACTTATTGTCAGCTTTAGAATCTTGCAGGTAAGCCATAGCTTAAGCTGTTTTTTTTCATGTACTGTTATGCACTGACAGTCTTTCAAAAGACATGTTCATGTTTCATGTGCTTGTCAGAGGCACACAACGTTGTCATGCATACATTTGTTAAGGGGTTATGCTATGCAGAGCTATCATTCCATCTAAACTTTAAGGTATGGTCCTTTCTCTCTCCATGTAATTGTCAAACCATATCATGCATGACTCAAAAACTCCAGAGGGTATAAGACATACTGCTGACTTGTAATATGACATTTGGTGAGAATGTGAATGAGTCAGAGTTGTATGGATGTGATTTACCTCATACAGAGTTTTGATTTGCTCATGCTTACAATTGCACATCATGGATTTTACTAACAAAACATTGACAGCCATTATGTGATGACCTGTATGTTAGCGATCCACTGCTGAGAATCACGTCACAGCCACATGGCCTTATGGGTCACTGTAAGGTACAATTATGAATTACCAAAGTATGTCAAATTCTGTCACGGTGATATTTAAAAAGATTGGCAGTTTAAGCCTTGCTGATTCAGGGTTCAGCTTTATTGGATTGGCTTGTTTACAAAAATGTAATCTAAATTGGAACATGTTGAAATCCAGCTATATCAGATGGCACATTGATTTTGGGCTTGTTTGATATCCTGTTGACTGTTGTGTATGTTACATTTATCAAATCACATTTCTTTTACCTGAATAATTTGAGTGTTGTACATTGCTGGAGTCTCACAGGGCATGCAATGACAAGAGCAAAGTCAGTATATGTTAATTTTAAGCTTTTGTCAAAGGTTTTTAGACTGTCTATCTGTATCTTACCCTCAGTCATTAGTATCTAAACCAGCCAGTCAAAACATCAGCGGCTATATTGCTGCCCAAATATACAAAATGGAACTGTGTAGCTTTTATGCCATGCCATCGTCCATATTGGTATCTCGGGCCAGGATTTATAGTCATCTCATGAGGACTGTTAAGGGTTCTCCAATAAGAACTCTTGTTTCGAGGATAGAAAAGGTTGTTGTGAATCATGAACAATACTGTCTTTATCTCTAATGCTTGAATTACGAGGAGCCAGCGGATGGAGCAGCTGGACTCACAAGGACCCTCCTGCCTGTGTCCAAAGTGCCTTTGGACATGTCTGCTCGGACACAATAAACCTGTGCTGCTTATGGAGACTGCCTGCCATCCGGCACCTCCGCAGACTGAAAGGAGGGCTAAAATGTATCCTTGGATTAACTTGACGCAACATGGCATGCTGTGCACATCTTGAATGAAGTGGAGGCTTACTCACAGATGAAACAGGAGCTGCACATGTTGGTTTCAGCACTCACTACCTAACCAAACAACCAGAGCTATGGAGTCGTGCCATAGACACAGGCTGGTCTTTTTAAAGTCCATTTTGTACTTTTTTTTTTTTTGTTGTTGTTCCTGTACTTCTTGTTCAATCATTGCACTGTTGTAGCTGTGATTTCCCCAGAAAGCTAAGACATTGCTCACTTTGATGCACCTCGCTGAGAGGTCACATATTTGTATGTTAACCCTAACCCTGTCACTACAGGAGGAAGGACCTGAACCTTTGGGCTTATATTGGGCTGTTGGGAGCTTGTTACTGTCTCCATTGAACCACTTCCTGCCACAATATATGTTCATTCTTGTTTGATTCTTGGGCTCCAGAGGAAGCACTTACTGTACTTACTGTCTATTGCATTATTGCTGCTACTATCAACATGTCTGGGGCTGTCTTCCCAGGTTGTCATGTTGTTAATAAATATTAGTTTACTAAATCCTCAACAGGAACTTTGGGCGTATTTTCAAATATCTATATTTGGTTCAAACACAGTGAGTAAGAATACTTTGAACAGCCACGCTGAATTCAAAACATTTCATCAAGCTCTTTCCACTTGAGTGAGGCAGACTGAAAAGCAGCAGCAGCCTGCTTTTTTGAGTAATTACATTTGCCTTCTACTGAACCCACTTACAACCCAGATTAGCTTTGAGTAATTTGTCAAATGTGGTTGGTGCAATTAAGAAAGCATGGTATAAGCTGGGATTTATTTGTGTATATAAAGTCAGTGGGGAATGCAGAGCTGTTGCTGCTCCTTTACAGAATGGGCCAAGCTGCTACCCTTCCGTGTAGGAGAGGGGAGTCTTATGTTACAGAGCTGTACGAGTGGTTCAGGTAAGACTTTCATCTGGTTTTTGAAATTTCTACAGAAAAGCTGTTAAGTCCACACTCGACAGTACATGTATTCAGGTAGAAGAAGCCTGTTCAAGGAAAGGGGAGAGGGAGTGGAAATGTTAAAGGCTCCCATTTGAGCTGTGAAAAGTTCTAACATGCATAGCTACTACTGTATTCAGCTGAACTGTAGATTTTTGGTGAAGCAACATTCAGTAAGTGTACCATTAGGTGTCTTTTTGTTATGTAGAATGTTATTTTCCTGACAAATCTACAAAGCATATATTTTGGCCTTTTGTTTCTTACATTTTTTTCTTTTAAAAAAAAGATCCTTTTACTCCATTTATTTTGCTGTGTGAGCTGTGTGTGTCTGGTCCTACTTTATTTCCATGACTACACACTGAAGATTAGCTTCACTTTGCCGTGTTGTAGTAAAGTGGTTCAAAATCATTTGGCCTAATTATCTTAGCACTCACGTCCCAGGGTGTAAACAAGCTTTCAAACGCGTGTAATCTCCACAGGTTGGAGATGGGTTGACCTTAATTCTTTGTTTAAAGGACACGTTTCTGCTGCTACAAATCATCAAGACTTCCCCTATGTTTTCTTGTGTATTACAACAACTGAAATTGTTCTTTTCTCTTCATTAAAAAAAAAATTGTGATAGAAAGTTTATTAATGAATGTCCAAGTGGGCTGATCACTCTTCATGAGTTTCAAAGGCATTTCTGCAATGGAACAGTGGGCAGTGAGTCAGCTGAGTATGCAGAACAGATATTCCGCACACTGGACAATAATGGGGTAAGCAAACTACTGTGAATGACTTTATGCTGTATATCTCATGAGTCTGGAGGGAATACTTTTCCTACGGCACTAACGGCAATAATAAATGATGTTCTATCATAATAATGCATCATAAAGTGAAAACAACCAACAAAAGTGAATAACTAACAAACAGAGGGTGCTTTTCTTCAGGATGGGGTGGTGGATTTCAGGGAGTACGTCATGGCCATCAGCATGCTTATTGAGGGTTCAGCTGTGGAGAAGCTGCGGTGGTCGTTTAAACTCTATGACAAAGACAGAGACGGAGCCATTACAAAGGAGGAAATGCTGGAGATCATGCAGGTGTGTGCGTGTGCTTTGCTGTGTCATACACAAACTCTGTTCAAAGCAAAAGCCAGGACCTACATTTCAAACCGCAGCTTACTGATGAGATGAGACCACAGACGCTGCATCTTTCACTGTGTGTGTGTGTGTGTGTTTCCTTTTGTTCACAGGCTGTTTATCAGATGAGTGTGGCAGCTGCTTTAACCAAACCCAACCCACTTACAGCCGAAGAATGTACCAACAGGATATTTGTGAGATTAGATAAAGACAATAACGGTGAGAAAATGATTTTTTCCTTTCTGCTTGAAATCATGGTGTAGTGTTATTTCCACATTGGAACCAAAGTCATAAAGATGTCACACTCGCCCTCATAGTGAGGGCTCTGAGTGTATCCTTTTTTTCTCCCCTAAAAAAACTGGCCTCATACGCTATGTTTCTGTAGAAGAAGGCAAATATACCTATAAAACATCCCCCTCATCACTGTCTGTGGTTCCATGTGGTACCACAATGAAAAAATGGAAACTCTGAATAAAGAACCGAAATTAGCTTTTAAAAAGGTACTATCTTCTTAAAGAAACACATTTATTTTACTAGTTGGGACAAGCCTTTTAGTCTAACATTGTCATTCAGTCACAGAGTTTAAGAAATGAAGTAAGCACATACCTAAAGCTGCATCTAACAGAAGATAAACTACAGCATGTGTAATGTGCACAAAATGTTAAAATAATGCTGAAGCTAGAAGATACTAAGTTCAAATCATTTAGCAGGGGTATGCTGAAATGTGGTGAGGGCCTCAGAATGGGATGTGCTCATTTCCCTGTAATCTTGTAATTCAATAGAGGCTATATTTTAGGTTGTAAATGTTGTACATAAGCCTCCACATAATGCTTACATTTGAGAAAACATTAAATACAAACATTTACATTTGAGATTAATACTAATATTTTTCCTATGTGGATTATATAGGTAATTGACAGTAGTTAACTAACATTAAGAACCATTAAGCTCTTGTTCACCTGTATTAAAACTTGCAGGCATAAATCAAGGAGGGAACAAAACCAAATAATATTGATAGTAGATAGTCTGTCCTCTGCTCTTTGTGTGTATTTACTGTCTGTCCTTGTTATGTCTGTAGCCATCATCACTCTGGAGGAGTTCATAGAGGGAGCGCTGGATGATGATTGGATCAGGGAGATGCTGGAATGTGACCCCAGCACGGTGAAGGTGGAGAGGCCCCTGAGGAGGGATACCGCTTAGGGGACCCATAGTTGACCTGAAGTGGGGTATTCTATTCTCTGGAGCACAGAAATGAACCAATCGATGTTTGGACTGCAATTTCCAGGAATCGCTGTAGCAACACAGCTTCCATTCACTGTGACAAATTATAACACAGTCTGTTGAATAACTTCAAGGTAGACGCTGGAGAGCACTAGAAAATGTAGATATGGTTTTATTATGAAAAGCATTCATTTCTGCCTTGTGACTTTATTTTGTATTATTCTTCTTCTGCTGTTTGCATCAATGCTTAGTTTTGTTCTGTTGTTTGTGTTTTCTTTGCTGCATCATTTGATCTAATTTTGATCATTTCTGTTTTTCTGTGTCTGATTGCATCTCCTTATAGAGTAAATCATGGCTATTAAGAGACAGTGAAATTGTACTTGTACTACTCATAATATATTATTAGATAACCATTCTGGACTTGTGGCCAGATTAACTTGCACCAGGCGACAGACCCAAAATAACATTTAAGTAAACATATTGTAATGGCATTTGCAGTCATATTGCAAAACGTGGATCTCAGCTTTCCTTCACTGCCCGGGGCCCTGTAACGTCTGCCCTGTATACCCATGGTATTCAATGCATGTCTGCTGTCCAGTTCTGGGCCTCAGCAATAGATGCTTAACACATACCAGTGGTGGAAAGTAACTAAGTACTTTTACTCCACTTCATTTTAGATGGAAACATTGTACTTTTTACTCCACTACATTACTCTGACATCTATAATTACTAATCACTTTGCAGACTAAGATTTTACCTACAAAACATATCACCAGATAAAAACATATGATGTAATGTTCTTAAAATAAACTACCAAATAGCATATAAAGCTGTTAAAACTAGCTCCACCTTGATCGGATACAAGTTACATTAAGGTACTACTACACAATTGGATGTTAATGCATCAGTAACAATATAATATGTAACATAACATAATGCAGAATGGCCATTCTGCATATTAAGTACTTTTACTTTAAAATAGTTAAGTACATCTTTCTGTTAATGCTTCTGTACTTTTATTTAAATAGAACTTTCAATTCATAACTTGTATTGTACTTGTATTGGACTGATAAAGGATTCTTCTTCCACCACTGTCTCTAGACCACTTGATGTCGCCTGTGCTTCTTTAAAACTGACACACAGGCACCTCCCAGACTTTGAGGAATATGCTGCTTTCACGTTTCAGCAAAAACACGGACGGTTTTCTGGATGATTGACCTCAACACGTTAAAGGCCGTCAACTGTTGCGCCTGGAAGCGACTGTTGATTGTGTTTGTTCCTGGTCAGCTTTCACACAGATAAACGGGCAAAATAAAGATGAATCGCTTTTCAAGTAATCTCAGCGTCCTGTCCATTGCTGACGTTAACAGTGAACGGTGTTATCTAGCAGGTAACTCTAATCTCCCATCGTCTGGGTGCTGCAGTGAATGCGCCAGGACTCCCATCATGTATCCCGGGCCAATCCAGGCAGCAGCTGGGCGGGATTTTCCAGTCATGACGTCCCAAGTTTTCCAGCAAACTTATCACTTCGACATCATGGCGTAGCAATGTGGACGGACCGGGGTAGTACTGGTGGGCACGGAGAAGTTCAGAAACCAAGCTCTGTGGAGTTTTTGTAAATAATAGAGGAAGCGAACTAACGGAAATCCAGAAATCTCTTCGAGCAGAGTTTCGGTAAGTGAGTCGTTCTGATGTTTTGGCTGTGATTTATCATTTCCATAGTAACAGGTCTACGAGTTGCTAACGTTTAGTCGAGACAAACGGCTGTTGTGGCTCGCGCAGATGAATGTGCACGCTTTGTCAACGTAGTAACGTTAACGGTCACTTTTTAGTTGTTTTTTTTGTTTTGTTTTGTTTTTCCACGGTGACATTTTATTAAAAGTTCCCAAAGGGATTTCACTTGTTGCACATTAGCACGGTAAGAAAAGCAAAAGAGCAAATGTTCTCATATTTTTTGCTTGTCTCAGCCTAACGTTACAGTGGAAGTAACGTCAATGTTTTACACCAAAATATGAATCCTCACAACCGTGGGGTTAAGACAACACTATCTAACGGGGGTCTAAAGGTTCTTGACGTGAGAAAGTCAGTCTAACGTTAGTTTATGACTTTGCCACAACTCCGGACTCTGGCAGGCATTGTGGTAATTTACTCCCAGTGCCTGAGGCCACCTCTTTTTGCATAGACTACACTTCATCTGGGTTGATGTTGCCTTGAGGTGGTGCTGACTGGCGAAATTTACTTTGGTCCAGAGTATGATGGTGAGTTGACCCAGACTGTAAACTAAGCGAGGTTGCCCATAGTTTACTGTCTTGAGTTTTTTTTTTCTCAAGCTATGAAATTTGATCAGCTGTTGTATTGCCCTGCAGTCGACCTCTTAAGATTGTTTGGTCTCCCTTCTCAAATGCTTTCCAAAACAACAGAACTGTCTGAAAATCAGATACCAGATGGTCTCAAGGGAATGACTCTGCTTCAGTACTCACTTTACGGTATACCCATCAGTTTAATAGTTTTGAGCTTCTGTTACTCCTGCTTCTGCAATGGGGGAGGCTTTATAAAGTTTAGTTGTGTCAAACTTGCTTGTGGTATTTGAGGGGTCTCTTTGTGATTTAAATGTGGGTTTTTCCTTCAAAATGTTAATTATTGTTCAGATTTTAGGGAAACCCCCAGGGCCCTTCATTTCACCTTCTTCCAGTCTTTAGTGCAGCAAAATATGCAAGGAATTTATTTAGGAGGAATGCTAAAAAATGTTGAAGCAGGCCTGTGAAACTTCATCAAGCAACAGTATTGTTGTTTTACTGATCTGGAGCGATGCTGTGTAGTCTTGTACACAGCAAACCAACACTTGTGTGTAAACCTTAAGATGTTTTGATTTACATAACCTAACCCACTGCACCACGTGTGACCTATTCAGTGTTGCATTGCTTTTTGCATGAATGTCAAAGACGAATAACTTCCAAGTCAAGTAAAGGTACAAGCAGTGCAGTCGTGAGTAATATGAAAAGAATGTGTGCCGGCGTCCAACATAAATGATTTGCTGCTGTGATCTTTTGCATACATATGGGCAGGAAAAATCCATGGAAGATTTTATCATGTGGAAGCTCTTTATTTCAAAAACTCAATTTCCATCTTTTGTTCTGTGTGTTTACACTGCATCACCCTTGTGCGTTTCTTATTTTTAGTTCCAGCCGGTCTAAAGATAAAGAAAAGGCTCCTTCAGCGTTGCACCCACATCTCGTTTTCCTAGAGGCCCCGTTGTTTGGTGGTATAAAATTAGTGGTGATGTGTTCTGCCTGCTCACTCAGGTTGGAAATAGCTGCAGGTTATTCCAGAGCAGCGACCTGCAGGCGGCTGGTGACTGCCCCGACTGCGTCTACACCCAGTGAATCAGCGGACACACAGCCTGCTTACTGCGCCGCTAAATTTCATGCACCCATAAACTTGGAGACAATAACATTAGCCCTGTCACAAGATCAAATCACAGCAAACAATTTGCTCATAATATACCTATTTTAAGCATTTTGTGTATGGCACACAGCATATGGTTAGTGCCCAAATACACCAAGCCTAGATGATGACTAAAAGCTTACCCTTGTTTCCCCTAAGCATTTTCTAAGGTTTTCTGAATAGATCATTCACTGTTTGAGGTAAAACAGGAAGCCAGAATTAAGCTTTTTTTTCATGAAAACATTGTGTGAAGGTAAAGACTTAGTCAAGACCCACGTGACTCAAAACATGGAAAGTGTCATTATGTGGTGAGACTTGGATCTATCCCCTCGTGTCCACAGAGATTGACGCAGATCTTTTTATTTAATTTTACCTGGATAAAAAAAAGAACAAGTAAAGCAAACTGCTGCATGATTTATGCCTGGATTGTAAATTCCTCTCTCCCCAGGCCTTTTTATTTATTTTTACCACCAGTGCAACTCGTCTCAACACAAGCTGTTAAAGCCAATTGCATGGCTGCTGTAAACACTTTCTCCGCTCAGAGACAAGTGGCCCTGAGGCTTCTATTTTGTTTTCTATCTCATGTGTGTGCAAGAGCATAGTTTACTGGGCAATCGGGACTGAGGAATCTCATTTTTTTTTATCCCAGGAATACTTCTGCTCTCTGTATAGTGTCCAGTGAGGATGGGCTATGATGGTTCTCCGCGCCTGAAGGGACCAGAGCTGAAGGATTTGAAAAGCCATTATAGTGGTCCACTCTCCCCCTTGTATTCATTATTCTCTGCATGTCTCCATGAATTATATGGCTGTTTTCACCGAAGGGCAAGATTGCTTTTTGAATGCTTCTTTTTTTTTTTTGTCTTTTGGTTTTGTTTTGAGGCTCTTTGGGTCTGAGAAGAGATGCAGGCAGGTGTTGTGTGCAAATGCCATGTGTACTGTAGCCTTGCATTGCAGTTTTTTTTCTGTCTTTGTCTTCTCATGCCTCTCAGTCAAAATACCCCGTTACCATGAACAATAGCCCTCTCTGTGTGTTTTATGGTTGGTGTAAGTAGTGCTTATAGAATGGCAGACAGGGAGACTTTGTCTTTGAGAGTGATGCGTGCTTGTTGGGATTTTTGAGATGTCTCCTTTGATAGCAATCTTGCACAGATGGAGCACATACTTAAGGGCCAATACAGGTACAGATAATATATCCTCCATGATGTTCTTTTAATTCCACAGAAAATGAAAACACACTAGAGCTTAAACGATTAGTGGATTGACAGAAAATGAATCTATTTTAGTAATGGATTTATCAAAAATGCCAAACATTCACTGGCTCCAGCTGCTCTAATGTGAGGATTTGCTGTTGTTTTTTGTTATATGTAATAGATAACTGCTTGTTATGTCCGACCAACAGTTTTAAAATCCAAAAATATTAAATGTGAAGATGTCCCCTTGGGCTTTTAGAAATCATAATGGACATTTTCACTATTTTCTGACATTTTATAGACAAACAATTCATGGATTAATCAAGAAAATAATAATTTGTTGCAGCCATAAAACACTCTGATCCATAGCCTTTGTTTAGCAAAGACAACATAGGCAAAGTCACTCTGTCTGCTTGCTAAACAACCCTCTTGTGTTTACATATGACTAACATACCACGGAGGCATCCCAGGACTTGAGGACAGAGTGCACTTCTCTGTAATTAGTCATTCCTTGTGCTGAGATCTTTCTGTGTCCACTGAATCCAGAATGATGTGTGAATGAAGGATGTGCTCAGACAGGGTCTTTAGATGTGTTTAGCATTGGTTGACACATGGACAGCAGGTTTCTGAGCAGCATGTCTGGTCTTGGGCGGGTGTGTTTGAAGTGTGTTTGCTGAAAGCCATGTGTTAACCTACCTTACCCATATTTGTCTTTCTGCTGCTGTGAGAGAGAAGCTGAGTCAGGATTTTGAGGGGGATGCCCTGCAGGCTTTCATTCCAGTTTGAGTCATCATTATCCAAACTGTGTCTGTGTTATCTGCTGTTAAAGACTGGATTGCTGCTGTGCATTCGTTGTTGGAGTGTAGTGAGTTGGTTATGCTCCTTCTCGTTGTTCTTCCCAATGGATCATCCACCACAGCATGGACACATTTTGTGAGCTGTCACAGTAATGAAGGTCTTCCTTGAGTCTGCTGTGGATTGTACTTGAAATAAGTAACGTCAGTCTGGAAAAAAGTAAAACCATCATATGGATTTAGGCAAGTCCATTCCAACTATATATATATATTCGTATAAGAGCTTGCATCAGTGTGTTCACAAATATGTAGTGCTGATTTTCTTGTTCTCCTTCTGTATTTGTGTCTAATGCTGCTGATACTAGGTCTTACAACATTGCTAGTTTTTCAGTGGGCATGATATTTTTAGATTCCCCCTGAAAGCACACCCATTTAAATGTCATCTTTTGAATTCTGCAAGTAATTTGAGTACATCTTTCCCTAACTTAAGTACAAACAGAAGATTGTAAATTGTCTTTTGGAAATAGCTTTTAGATTCTGTTTTCTGCTCTGCCTTTCATAAATGTCATGGTGTATGTCTGCTTGTCCCATTTGTACAAGAAGTAGGACAAGCGGTTACTGTCGGCAGCCTGAGAGGAGCATTTTTACCCGCATTCAGAATTTAACTGTTGGAAACCTCTCAGCAGTTTTACTATGGAGCTGACTGATGGCATGCTGGTTCCTCTCAACCCCTCTCAGCCTACTGTGTGTTGTGACGATTCTTGTGTTTTAGTGCATGCTTATTTTACACATAATGGAAAATGTGACCACAGGAATCCTGAAATAACAGTGTTAGGTCTGTGGGTGGTTTCCATAAAGTTTGAAAATGGTGCTGCGTCCCAGTGTCGGGCACTCCCAGGATGTGAGGCAGCCGATTTAAAGGAAGAGGTGTGTGTGTGTGTGTGTGTGTGCATGCATGTTTAAGCATGCATGAATATACAGCAGAGCCTTTTGATTAAACGCCCAATGATAAAGGGTCTGTTGTGCTGCTTGGGCAGATGTCCAAGACTGGGACACTAAAATGTATCTTCGCTCTGCTCCAAACAGAGTGTCCAGTGTGCTATTGGCAGGACATTCATTGTGCCAATATTTTAGGTAAATGGCCTGATTGATATTCTGAAATGCATTATTCATCAGTCTTACTCTGAAAAAATGAACACGAGCTTTGCAGCATAGAGCTCAAGAAGGTGGTACAACTAAGCAGAGCACATGTCATTTTCCTTCAGTTGTTTTTGTTTCAGTCTCATTTTTTTTTTAGCTGCCACAGATCTTGGTTATCATGTAACCGTTTAGATGGGCTGCTTTTCTTACATGTCGCTAAGTTTATCTGCTTCTATACAGTCAAAACGTGCTATTTATTTTACCAGACACTGTCCTCTTTTAGACATCGAGGGTTGTTGAGGATGTGCTGCAGTTACAGCCTAATTCCTGGGTGGGAACCTCCTGTAATCGCATGCTTAACGGCACTTTTTTGCCCAGAAAGCTGAACACCACTGTAGCTGGTTTGCTGGATTTGTCCTCTTCCTGCACTGTTGATAATACACACCTCAAACACACAGAGCGGCTGTTGTTCCATAGACTAAACTGTGATGATCAATGCGTCCCGCTGCTGGGTTAGTAGTCACAATAATCACGGATGTTTTCATTTTAAATTCCTCTCTGTTTTGTCAGATTCCTTCTTTTCTTTTTGTGTGTTACTACTTGCTACACAATGCAGGTGCAGAGATTTTTATGAATAAAACCTTATTTAAATGCACTGCTTCACATGATTTTTAATTATTGTGCATTTCAGTGTCTTATATCAGTGCAGCATCTGTATTCTGATGCTTTTCGATAACAGCTAAAATCTACATGTTCAGTTTTCAAAATGACTAAAATACAGTAAGAAAGCAAGTTTTTAAGGGTGGCTTTTTACATGGTTTCATTGCTTCCTCCAGGCTTATCAGTGACTGAAGATGATGTCTGATGCCAGCGACATGTTGGCAGCTGCCCTGGAGCAGATGGACGGCATTATAGCAGGTAAAGTTCTCCTACAGCACTAAGCATCAACATAATATTTTATCATGTGTTTAAGCAGTCGTGTTGTGATTCGGTTTTTTTTCTCGTTTTTTTTAACAGTTGTGTCAAATCATAAAGCAACAAAGTCTCGGATATATAACTCTGCCAGCTTGAGTCAACATTGATAAGAGATTATCTCACGTCTTGTTATGGTTTGTTGCAGAGCTGACATTTTCAATAGACGTCATGTGATGCCTCGAGCTCCATGTTTGTCAGAGTGGGTTTAGCATTTATTCTGGGCTCATTTAGGCTGTGTGGCTCGTAGCTCATGTTCACCAGTGTTCCAGTCTTGTTAAATATGAATAAATGCCAACTTGTATTGTGTCCCAATGGACCATTTGACATCATTTTCCCATACTGTAGTGTTGCAAAGGGCTTCACAAACACTGGATGTGGCTCGAGAGGATCAGATGTCAAAGCAGTGCCATTAGTGGTCGTCTCCAAATAACGTGATTGGAATTACTCCCTTTAGTTCAGCCTCTGACAGCCATTTAGTAACTGCAATATTATTAGTAATACATAAAAAAGTGTTTAAAGTCTTGTCCCTTGTATGCCACAGTGAATTGTTACTTTGTGTGCTCTAATCACTGAGAGAACCTGAGCCAAAAAATGTTCCCTTGTCGCCTCTGTACTATTAAGAGCAGTTTAGTGAGTAAAGCCTGTCTAAATAATTACTTGGTGAAGTATGAGATGGTACATCAGTGTCTTTCTTTGGATTCTAACTCCTTTTTTAATGTGTCTCTACCTCAGGCTCCAAGGCTCTGGACTACTCCAATGGGCTGTTTGACTGCCAGTCGCCCACCTCTCCTTTCATGGGCAGCCTGCGGGCACTTCACCTTTTGGAAGACCTGAGGAGCGTCCTGGAGTTGATGGACACAGAGGAAAGGGAGAGCCTACGCTGCCAGATCCCTGACTCCACAGCTGACAGTCTGGTCGAGTGGCTCCATGGTCACATGGTAAGAGCCTTACATGCAGGAAAGACGCATGAGACGCAAAATCTGTAAAATAACACAGTGTTAGAGACGTTGAACAGATGAGGTAATGCAGCTGGCACAGGTATGGAGCTATCATCATCAGGTGAGAGCAAGAATGAGTTTTTCAATGTTAATCTTTTAGTGTAGTAACTGGAACTGAAGAAGATCATAAAAGACAACCACGCTGACCTTTTGGTGTAGCCTCAGGTCAGATCAGTTTCACATAACTGGTTTATCTAGACATACAAGATGTAAAATAAACGGACTTGGGTTGCTTTTTACTGCACGAAGGTGACGCCACATCTGCTGCTGATGACATTCAGGTTCTTTTGAAGGCTTCGGGTTACTTTGAGATTTTGTATCCATTTCACCCTGGATATGTTAGTGAAGAAAGGAACACTTCCAATGTCTGAATCAGTTTAAGTTCTGTAACCATGGAAGAGGTTTTATCTGCATGTTCTGCAAACAAGCTTTAGCACAGCTGGTTTGCTTTTGATTGTGCTCAATCTGTGTGCTGCATTAAAACTGTATGAATGCAGACAAGCATGGGCAAACAGTCCTGTGTGCAAGTAGACGACTGACTTGTTTGCTAAGCGAAAACATGGCTGTCCTCTTTTGCTGAGTTCCCTGGGAATGCAAGATGAACTGCTGGTGTTGTCAATGTCACAGCCAGTGTGCTGTAAGAAACATGCTGACTTCTTGGGAACCAGAGTGGTGTTTGGGAGAGTGATGGGCTGTAGGCCAGATAAATGCCAGAGCTTTTGTGTAATGCTGTAACTCACTCTGTGTACAGCCGTCTGAATGTGAGCCTTCTTTTCAGCCATGTAAGGTTTTGTTTGTGTAGGGTAAAGCAGCGTAGCCAGTCACACTTTGATGTGAAGCATTTCACCTGAGATCACTGTTAGGCACTGAAACCTTCAAGGTTGTCAAGATCAGCAGAATTGATTCACTTAACCTGTACCACTTACCCATGTCTGCACTTTAAAAGGTCAAAGATCAGTTCCTCTTATGGTTCTCTGTCTAATCCATATTCTCTTCTGTCCCTACAGTCCAACGGACACATCTCTCTGGGTGTGGGTGACCACTACCAGGAAAGGCTTTCCCGAATAGAGAGTGATAAGGAGTCTCTGGTTCTTCAGGTACCCATCCAGCTTAGATAATCTTACCAGTTCCTCAAAGACTCAAATCTCTAATATATATATTTATGTTCGATAGAAATAAAATCTCTTTTTACATAAAGGAGTGATTTCTTGATTCCATGCAGGTGAGTGTGCTGACAGACCAGGTGGAGGCTCAAGGTGAGAAGATTCGAGACCTGGACTTGTGTTTGGACGAGCACAGGGAGAAACTCAACGCCACTGAGGAGATGCTGCAACAGGTGTGTGTGTGTGTGTGTGTGTGTGTGTTATGTAAAACAGCTCAGGACAAAGAAAAGCTATGTATGCTTCACATGTGTGCAAGGGCCACTGACTTTTAACTGGAAGATCTGAGTTCATGTCCGTCTGTCAGCAAACATCTGCTGTGTTTGATGAATGCATGTTTCCCAGTGTGCTGCTGTGTTGGGTGTAGCAGGGGCCTCTCCTTGTGCTTGTTGTCAGCTATTGAGATAATGCTGGCCGATTTCCATGTCTACCTTTAGCACAAAGCACTGAACCTTCACATTTTTGCAAATAATCATCATAGGACAAACAACAAGACTACACACAGTGCTTAATAGTGAGCTTTACACACGTTGTCAGCTTCATCTTTATTATTATTTTAAATATTTACCCATATTGCCCATACTGCCTATGTTATTTGCGCTGCTAATACTGACCACATAGCAACCACAACATTTTTTTGTAACGGTCTTCCTTTATCATTGTAGGAGCTTCTGTGCAGAACTGCACTGGAGACCCAGAAGCTTGAACTGATGTCTGAAGTGTCCAACCTAAAGCTGAAGATGAATTCCATGGACAACGAGAGACTTGACTTTGACAGGTTTAGGGACAGTGAGGTATGTGAGCTAATTCGCAGGACAGGAATTCTCTTTGTTTCTGCCTGTGTCCTTTCTCTCACCTCAAAACACACACACTTGCCCACACACACCAAACAAACACTCATTCATGTTGTCTGACACCTGTGTGGGAGAGGGACTTCTTATTTTATTGTCAGTCTCAAAGCAGCTGTGTGTTAAATAAGTTAAAAAAAAGTCAGATAAATGTTCTAGGAAATGTCAACATTCACTAAACTATCCCAGGGAAATATGCCTGCTGTGTTGGTTGTGATTATAAATGAAGAACCATACAGCACAGAGTGGATTACTTTTGTTTTTGACCTTATTTGAATTTACTGCCCTCTGGTCAAAGGCTTTACAAACATTAAGATGTCAGCCATTTGTTTACTAGAGATGGGGAGATTTCTGCTCCCAGATGAACCATGCAGAATGCTTGGAAAGCTTTCAAACATGTCATGTTATTGTTGCAGCAGCGCTGTCGTCTCTTCCACCCCACTGGAACAAAAAGCTGCTGTCCATGTTCCACCTCACAGCACATAAATCACTTCTCTTTTACAAGCAGCTTCCTCTCGTTTCATCACTGCTGCTGCTTTGAACGTCTACTCTCCAAGGAATTCAGTTCCTTCAAACGTATCTAGAATTGCTATATAGAGTATATTTATACTATATCATAACAGTAATGAATTAAATTAAAAATTTCCCCGCTGTGGGACAATAAAGGCTTATCTTATCTTATCTTATCTTATGTTAAATCAGATTTGAATGATATGAATGGTTAATGCAATATAAACCTTGTGGAATGTCAGAGCAGCCATTTGAAAAGATATAAAGTATTAAAGCATTGCCAGTATTTTAGAAGTTTGCTTGCTATACTACCATTCTGTGACACGCACTTTTCTACTCTTTCAGGATTTGATTCTTGAAATAAATGAACTGCGGTACAGATTGACAGAGCTGGAGAGTGAAAAACTACAGTACGAAAAGAAACTTAAATCCACAAAGGTGAGTTGTCACAGGGAAGTTTGCACACTTCCAGTGTTTATATGAAAAACTATTCATGACTAACATGTTATTCTTTCCTGACTGTTTATGTATCTTCAGTAGCTAAACACTTTTATTTTGCAAGGAAACTCTCGCTGTCAAAATTGTAAAAAAAAAAAAAGAAACAGTTTGGGCCAAATCACTACTTAACCAGTTCACTAGAACAAATATCCTCCTGCTTGTGTAAACATCTCTCAGTATAATTTATTCATTTTATTTATGATTTATTCTGGTTCAAAGATTCTGATGGCTGATTTTAAGGCTCTGAATTGAGTTATTTCTGATTGTTATGACTCCATTTGATCTGGAGGTTACCTTGTTCATTGGACATGAGGGTGTTGGATATTCTATGTCTTATCTCGGTTGAAACTTAACTAGCGATTGCACCTTTGCAGTTGCTACCCATAGGGTGTAAAACTGCTCTGTGGACTCTCTTCATCAGCAGTGTCTATGTTTTAATGTGCTTTATAATGGAAATAACTTGGTTTGAATATTGGGTATTCCACCTTCTGGACCTCTTTTATCTTTCACTTCTTGTATCTCTATTTTCTCTCTCTTCCTTGGTTTGTCTCTCTACTGCTAGTCGCTAATGGCCAAGCTTTCTAGCCTGAAAATCAAAATGGGCCAGATGCAGTTTGAGAAACAGAGGAAGGAGCACAAACTCCAGGCTATGAAGGTTGGCTTTTCTCAGGATGACTGTTTTGCTTGCTGTATGATTATGGTTTTGACCTCTCCCTTCGGCTCCTCTTCTGTTTTTTGTTTTTTTTTTGGGGAAAAAATCATTATATCAGGTTTGTAGCAGGTTTCCATGGTTTCTTTTTTGTTTGTTTGTTTTTTAACCATTTTAAGCAAAATGATGTCACTTTTTGCAAACAATGAAATCACTCAATTTACTGAACTGTGCAGTACAGTAAAATGCCAAAAATCAAGTGTAGTCAGAAATACCACTTCCTTAAGTCTGCAGCAGTTTTTCAAACCACAAGAATGTTTTAATTTGGGGTTTTTGTCAAGAGTTGGCAGCGTTCTGTTTTTCTGTGTTTTTCTTAATCCCTCTTTACACTTGTCACACTGATTTCCTTTTTTCTGATCATCTTTATTAAAACCTCCTTTGTCTCATGCTTGATTCCTATTCCTTTCACTAAAACATGTATTTTTTTTTTGTATAATGGCTCCTGTATTTGTTATTACCCCAGCTCTCCCAGACATCAGTGCTTACCACCCACCTCACACACGTTACCCTCCAGAGCAGGTGTGGCCTGCATGTCTGTATGCCACATCAGCATCTGTGAATCTTTGTGTTGTGGTTTGTTTGTAGTGTTGAGTTGGGATAGGTGGGGGGAGGTAGTGTCTGTGTGGAGGAAATATCCTCACTGTTGTCCTCTGTTGGACAGGAGGACCTGGCCATGGTGAGGAGGCAGCTGGAGGGCAAAGACGGAGAGATGAGGAGGCTACAGGATGAGACCTTGAGCAGTGCAGATCCCACAGAGAGAGGTGGGAAAGCCAGTCGAATCTCAAGCCTTACTGAAGATAAGCATGCATGATGTTTAAACTCATGTTTAAACCCATTTGTTAAATGATTGAGTGGTAATATCTGTGTCTAATTAGCAAGGCACTGGGCTTAGCTCAGAAAGAAGTCAGAATCTGCAACCAACCAGTTTCTGTTTCATAATTCTTTGTCCTGTTTAGTCTCTCATCCAGACGAAACTCTTAGAAAGAGGCTGAAAGAAAAACGTAAGGGGGGTTTTTATGCTTGTGTTTATTATTGCACTTTATTACTGCACCCATCTCAACCCCTGTTTGCATGAACGGGCATGAGCCACCTGAACTCTGCTTGTCCATTATAACCCATTGGAGTGCTAATACCTGACCACAGAGCACCACATCACCAGTCTGTTAAAATGTTTTAAGGACTTTGAACGGAACAAAACCAAGGTCATTCAAAAGCGGTGTATCTGTTTATTAATGTCTAAGCTGGAACAGCAGCAAGGAATGTCTGCTTTGTGTTTTCAACAGGAATGAGGAATGAATTGTGTTGTTTGTCATAACCATTCAGGCTGCTCACTCATCCTCCTGCCTCATGTCCTCCAACAATAATCACCTCCCTCAATATCTCTCCTCATACTCCTCTAAACCTTCCTCTGCTCACACCAACAACCAGTGTGTACCCTGCTAACCTGTAATGTTGTCATGTTCAGTGTCATGTGACGGTATCTTTGTTGCGAGTGCCGTCTTCATATCTGCCCCTTTCCCCATCAGTGATCTCTCACTTATTTGAACAATTTCATTTTTCATTCAGTGCACAGACTCCCTCAAGATGACTCTGCACATACAGTGGACTAGTCTAGATCACTATACGAGTTCTTAGTCAACACTTTTATTATTTTTAAGATATCAGATTAATAATATTATTTCTCACACATCTTCAAACAAGTAAAAAAGCATAAAATAAAACGATAACTATTGCAAAGAATAAGAAGGCTCTTTCTAAGGCGCGACGTGATTATCTCTTTGTTATGTCGCAGATAAGAAAGAGCTTACAAACACAGTGGCTAACAGGTAGTTGGAGCAGAATAAGCAAAATACCAGTATGCGAAATGAACAACACCGAAGAAAACACAGTGCCCATGACCAGTAGTTTGGAGATATTTGGCTATTTACAATCCGAAAACAAAGAAAGCGAACTGTGCCGAAGACGGGCAACACCACAAACCTGTTTCATGATTTGAAACAATATCGCCCATAACAACACGCAGAAAGTAAGAAATTACAGTACCTCAGATTTGTGAAATGTTCCACTGTTTGGCAAGTGTTTGTCATGTTCTGACAAAAAATAATAGTTTAAAACCCACAATTAACCACCTGGTTTCTTCAACTTTCACTCAGGACCAAAAACCAGCCTTTGAACTTGAAAGAAATAATGATTTGACATTTTTCGTGATAATTATCGATAGTGACTGATGTGGGGGAAAAATTTATGATACATTTTTGGCTGTATCGCCCAGAACTATTGACCAGTATGTGTTAGTTTCTTGTTACAGAACATACTTTTTGTTTTGGATTACTAATTGATAATAAACATGTGGTGGAAAAGTTTTGATTGCTAAGGTTGAGGGTTGACTGCTCACAGAGTGTGTGTGTTCTGAAAAGTGAAAATGTTCTACCAAAGTGAAATATGTGAAGCACCTGTTCACACAAGAATATGGTGTATAAATTTGAGACTGTGGCTGTGATGTTACTGGAGTGATGGTCAGTAATGTTGCGGCCTGTATGGTCTGAATGTATTAAATCCTCCAGTTGCACCCTGTGTGTTCAGGCTTAGTATCCTTCTCCATTATAGTTCTTTGTCTGTAATAATTTTCTTTCCTCACTAGATGTGGAAGTGCAGAGAATGAAAAAGGCGGTTGAATCGTTGATGGCAGCCAATGAAGAGAAGGTACATTTGACAAGTTGTGATTCGCTTTGTATCACACAGTGATTCAACTCTCCTGCCTGAAAAAATTTGCCTCACGGTGGTTTTTATTGTCTTTTCCTTCGCAGGATCGTAAGATTGAGGAACTAAAGCAGTCGCTGCTGCGGTATAAGAAAGTTCAAGAAATGGTGATGTCAGTGCAAGGGAAGAAAGGTTGGATAACTCTTCTGTCAGAGTAGATGATTACTATTAATGTGATGTCAGAGATAAAGAAACACTAAAGTAAGGCAGCTTTGAAAGCAATGTAGGTGATTCTGCATGGTTTAGCCCATTAACCACATATTGTGTATACTTTACATTACTGCCCACCGTTTTTCACAGCATATCCCTATTTCCTAGAAATAATCCACCACAGGGAACAATTAGTCAGCTTTATTCTCCTCAACTCTATGTGGCTGAGGACAGGGACAGCTTTGAAAACTGCCCTTAATGGTGTTGTAAAGGACGCTCTTACATTTTGAGTCAGCCGCCAAACGTCAACCCTTTTTTTTCCCCTATTTGCCTGCTATGGGTGTATTTGTGTTGCCCTTAGCTTGCTGTTTGCTGATACATTCATTTATTTAACTCTGTTCTGCACTTCATTTGACTTTATTTTTAGGCAGTCTAGTAAGATCTGTCTAGAGACAATGGATGAAGTTAGTCTTCTTGGATAAACTTTTTTTTTTCTGTTACAACAGCTGATTCTTAAATTTCTTAATTTCTTTAATTTTACCTGTCAAATCTTTCAATTGCATCTTATTCATTGTCCACTACAGAGAAAACGAAAGACAACGAGCACGTCGAGAGTCATGGTGATGGATCCATTGCATTCTTGTTAACCAACTCTGTGTCTGTGGAGTCAGAAAAGCATGAAGTTACAGATGTTGAACAACTGAAAAGGACGAGCCCAGATGAGGTTTGTGTAACATAGTATGATGTGGTGTCACAAATGCTAACATCTAAAAATCAATCCAACAGTCGCTAGTGGGGGGACTTCATTGGGAACAGTACACAGCATGAAATAATAAAATTTAAACAATATAGCAAATGGGATGTATTAAAATATAATGTAAGAAATTTCAGTCATTCAAAAATGTAGAATAAGATGTTTAACCAGGTGTTTATTAGAAACCTCACATTATTTTTGGTTGTCATCTTTCTAATTTATTGTTGAGTATCTGACTTTTGTACCGTAGGTTTTTCCCTTTTTCCCTCAAGCAACTTCAAATCTCATTAAACTCTAAAAGGCTCAGTAAAACACTAATCGCTCACAGAAATTTCACACTTGAAATGAGTGTTGAAGGGCTCGACATCCAATTAATGGAATAACATCTCCTGTCAGTTCTCTATTTTTTAGACTGGCCACTAGCAGATTTAGACTGCTGTGTTGTCACGGCCCCAGGAGAAAATTATGCAAGTTGATGTTTTAAGATGGCACATAGTTTTTAACAGTGTATTTTTTTTTTTTTCCTTTCTCATTCTGATCTGTGCTTAGTTGGAGATCCTCAATGGACTGAGTGAAGAGCCCTCACCCACCCCTAGCCCTTCAGATCCAGAACGAGTATCAGAGTCTGCACCAACAGACTTAGAAAGGTGAAATATGAAAAGGCTTTAGATACTGAAAATGTTTACTTAAATTTTTTTTTTTGGGCCACTACTCATTTGCATGAATGCATAAATAAAATGTCCAGAAAATGTTGCAGGTTTTACTGACTGGTTTTATGTAGCTGATATGTATATGTTTCAGTATAGTCGATGACATTGACTGGCATATTCACATTCATTTAGTTGGACCAAGTAACATGGACATGTGGTGGTGGTGTGCCACGTGTCTCTCACATAGTTTCCTGTCGATTAATACAATGGTATCTCTTCATCAATAGAAGGCACAGTAGTGTGCACTTAAGTGACAAACAACCAGACCACTTACAGCAGAGGATTGATCTTCTATGTAGGACTTACTTTTTTCTACTCTAGGTATAATTGTTTAGTTTCTAAATAATTAATTCTAAGTCAGAGTTTAACAGAATCAGACCTAGCATGAGATCTTAAATACTGCTCGGAGCAACACTTTAAACACACTAGTGTATTCTGTTTTGTCCATTTGCTGCAGCTAGACAGTGTGAGGAAGTGTCTAGTAGCCTTCTTTACGTTTAAGTTACACATGAGAAGAATGTGTATAAGTAGTTCATATCCTGTAGCCCCTCGCTGCTGCTTCTCATGACCCTGTGAGACAAGCTCACTGTCTCCACTACACTGCCATGAATCAAGTGTGCATTCTTATGGTTTGTCATTTCAGCAGCCAAGCTACCACAAAGACTGGCAGCCAGGAGCAGCTGGACAGGAGCAATAATGAAAAGGTAAAAGTTACACAGTTTGAGCGCATGCTTGATTATGGGAAAAAAGTCCTGTTTCAGTGAACTTTGCCCAAAACATTAATGCATACTATTACTTCTCACAAATTTTACTCACTTTCTCTCTTCTTCTCTTTGCCTCATACTGTTTGTTTCTGAAGTCTGCAAAATGCACCACAGCATCTGTAGTAGTTTATAACCTTCAGAATATACTGCATGTTGTGTGCAGTCTACATCCTTAACTCGGTTTCTTTTACAGTAAAAGTTACAACATTTTGATTCTAAAGGCAAATATTCTGCTACAAGTTTGGCATATTACACTTGACTAGTACTTGTAATACAGTATGTATGAACATAACAGCCATATAGGAGTAATGTGTTTTGTTCTCTCAGAATACACGAGAAGAGATCAGTAAGATCAGTGAAAAGCCACCCATGGGTCCCTCTGCCACCTTGCCTGCCTCTATGGAGGACGACAGCTTTGGCTCGAGAAAGGCTCGTTCATCTTTTGGAAAGGGCTTCTTCAAGATCCGTGGGGGCAAGAAGACCGGCAGTACCCCTAACCTTGGTAAGAACAAACCACATGATTTAGCAGCTGGATAAGGACAAGTTTAAAGGGTGGCTCAATCTGTGTTTGATGCTATTTTGACATTAAGCTAGCTGTGGAACTGGGTTTTTCTTCCACCATGGACAACTGTTTATTTTCCCAAGCCACACCCATGGAATACACTATATGGACCAAGACCATAATTTGCCGCCCACACAAACTGTGGTCCCCATTTAATTATGGAAGTTTCTGTGCTGTTGGATGCCCTTCGTTCTGTGTATGTGCTTTTTTTGTGTGTGTACTGTACACATGTATGTCTGTGTTTGTTCCACGTCTCCAATCCTATTGTTATTTCAATCATAATTTCTGCCCTTTGTCTTGTTCTTTTTCTGTTGGACCCTGTCGTGTGTTGTGTGTGATTTGTAACACATGAAGACCGCAGCCGGAGTGCAAGTGCGCCTATGCTAGGTACAGTATATAGACTACAGGTCATTGTAGGGCTCCAGTAGTTCTCTGAAGGAAACAAAAGGAGACTACTGAATATATCCTACATTAGTGTACACCTTTGCCTTTTCTAAACTCATCCACTCAGCTGACACCTTTTTTTTATCATTTCATGTCTCAGACTGCAGCCAGTCTGCTGTGTATGTTGATTTGCCTGTGTGCCTGCATGTATTTGTTTACACTCTTCTCTTTCCGTCAAACACTTCCCCAAACACAAATCTCTGTTGAGATCCAGATTATCAGATAAAATGATTTATTTGGATCTTGAAGGCCTTCCACTAAAAATCCACTAAAAATCTAAAACAAAACAACTAATGAACTCCCTTTTTATCTAATGAAATAAGACTATTTTATTCCAGTCTTAGTCAGACATCGGCAGTGTCTAATGCATGCGCATACTAGAGAAGATATTGCTTTTAATGCCCACCGCCATGACCTCTCAGTCTGTCTAGGTCTAGGAGACGTCATGTGTTTTCTTGGGTCTCTCCACTGACCCTGTGCAGCAACTCTGCCTCCACCAATCTGTGCATGTCTCCCACACCGATGCTCATGATGCTGATGCTTTTCTGTGGGCATTTGTTTGTACAGCTGAAACAGAGCGACAGGGCACTGACCATCTGGATCTGGCCGGGCTGCCGCAGAGGTCGGCTAACAGCGACAGCACTCACACACTCCCTACGACCCCAGAGAGCAAGAAAAAATCCAAAGGAATAAAGAAACTCTTTGGAAAGTGAGTAGAAAATTGTATGAGAATCTTTAGCTCTTGATATTAAGATTAGTAAAACAAGTAACTATTTAATTAAGTAATAAAAAACTCAAAATAATTTGAGTGCCTTTTAGAATAATGGACATACATGTTTACATGTAACGCTTTCAGATTCAGCTAGAAATATGAAAAATGTGCAAAGTATTTTATCACTTTGGCCACATTTTATATGATTGTGAGGGTTTTTTTTAATATATGGACTTGAATGTCATATTGTTTAAGGCTAAAAAGGAGTCAGTCTACCACATTTAACCTGGATGACAACCTACCAGAGGGTGAGTTCAAGAGGGGAGGAGTGCGAGCCACAGCAGGACCCAGACTGGGTTGGTCTCGTGACCTCCAAAGAGTCAACAAGTAAGTCTGTGCATTCAGCCTGAATAATGAGACTCAGAATGTGGTTTCCTTGTTTTGAATCGCTGGTGTACAATGAAATTCAGAGATCATGTGATGATTTTTGACAAAGCAGTCTTTGTTGGGATAACAAAGACATCAAAAATGCATGTTCTATGCTCACAATTTAAACTTGTATGTATTGATTGGTTCCTTTTTATACCGCTACACGGGTGTGCCTGCATACCTTTTTAAAAGTTTTGACTTTTCTATTGTTGTTTTTTTTCTTCTTTTTTTTCTTAGTGATGTTGACGCTCCCTTTGCACGCTGGTCAAAGGATCAGGTGTGTGACTGGCTGCAGGATCAGGGTCTCGGCCTTTATGTGAACATGGCTCGCGTATGGATCTCCTCTGGTCAGACGCTGCTACAGGCCTCACAACAGGACCTGGAGAGGGTGAGATGAAGCAGAAGAATTTAATAAGATTAGCAAAGTTGGCAGACTGGCAAAGTATTTTTGCTGCTGAACTTCCTACGTAGTACCTCAGGGATGTTGTGTTGTAATCCTTACATGTCTTCTTGTGGATGTTTAGGAGCTGGGCATCAAACACCTGCTGCACAGAAAGAAGCTGCAGCTGGCTCTGCAGGCCCTTGGCTCAGAGGAGGAGGATAGTAAGGGAAAGCTGGACTACAACTGGGTGACGAGTGAGTACCAGTTATTAATGCCCTGCTGGTCAATTTTACTTTGAATTATACTTCACTGTCAACTCTGTCGACTTCCTTCTTATGACACTTTCTTTCCCTTTCCTCTCAGGATGGTTGGATGATATCGGTCTGCCTCAGTATAAGACCCAGTTTGATGAGGGGAGGGTGGATGGTCGCATGCTGCACTACATGACAGTGGTGAGTGTTGGCGAGACACATGGGCTCCCTCCACAGACCCCGCTGATAAGTAGGTCTGACGACTCCAGTGCCATCTCACATTAGGATTATTGCATAGAGAGTCTGATGAGCTCCGCTGGAGATGGCCTGGTCTCATCCTCCATATTTGGGACAGTGCTGAAGTCACACAACAGCGTCTGCCTCTGTTCAAACTGTGATTTCTTTACAAAGGCTTCTTTGCCAGGGAATGTTCATTTTTACTGCTAAAGTCTGTTATGTTGCTTTTATAATTTATACTTTGTCGCAGCTTCAACTGAACTTTTATTGCTTTTATGGTTTGAATTATTCAGTAAGTCATTGATGTCTAACTTTGTCCCTCAGGATGACCTGCTGTCTCTGAAAGTGGGGAGTGTCCTGCATCACCTCAGTATAAAGAGAGCTATCCAAGTGCTCCGACTCAACAACTACGAGCCCAACTGCTTGCGTCGTAGGCCATCTGACGAGGTGCATTCACTTCAACAGTCACCTGAGAAATGATTTGACAGGGCTTAGCAGGCTGTTCATCTGTTTGACACACTCATTTAATAATGCACAGCTGTGTATGTAAACATGCTCTCAGTTTCTAATTCTCTGTCTGTGCTTTGCGCCCATAGAACAATATTTCTCCAGCAGAGATTTCCCAGTGGACCAACCATAGGGTTATGGAGTGGCTGCGGTCTGTGGACCTTGCTGAATATGCTCCCAACCTGAGAGGCAGCGGTGTGCACGGAGGCCTGATGGTGAGACAGTCCAGTGTTCAGTCCTCCTGGGAAACAGAGACTCTCTCCTAAAAGTATCCTCTCCTAATACATCTCCTCTCCCTTCAGGTTCTGGAGCCACGGTTTAACGTGGAGACCATGGCTTTGCTGCTGAACATCCCCCCCAACAAGACACTGCTGCGCCGCCACCTCGCCACACACTTCAGCCTGCTCATTGGCTCAGAGGCCCAGCAGCTCAAACAGGAGTGTCTTGAAAACCCTGACTACACTCTGCTCACTGCCACCACTAAGGTCAAGGTAATGCATGAGTCCTTGAGGATAGACTCTCTGTTTCTAAATAGTACCGCTAGTACTTCTCTTACAGTGGTTACAAGAGTTCCCAGGGTAATATGTATCCAAAAAATAAATATATATATGTGTATGTATGTATGTAGGTATATATAATAAGAATGTAAATTAAAATAAAAAGACTACATCAAGAATAAACAGGCTAAAATGCAACTATGCAGACTCTTTAAACTCTAAACCTAACTAAACCATTTTTGATTAGCAGGCTCTTTAATGTTTATTTAAATTACACTGCCATTGTGCAGTCACAAACACTTGGTATTAAGTTATTGAAAAGATTAAGAATTTAATGACGTGAATTCCTGTTTGTATATCTAAATGTAGCTTCATAAAATTGATATACTGTGTTTCTTTGTCTTCTCTCTCCTTGTTCATAACAGCCAAGGAAACTGTCATTTGGTAACTTCGGCAGTCTGAGGAAGAAAAAGCAGGACGAGAGCGAGGAGTACGTGTGTCCGATGGATGTGGAGATGCCAAAGGGACGAAGCTTTCAGAAAGGCTTCGAGCTCCAAATCTACGAGGACGACCTTGACAGGCTAGAACAGGTGAGGTTGTTCTTCAACTATTGAATGATGGTTTTATGTCACTTAAAACATTAACATTTATATATCTAATTGCATGTACAGTATATCTGAAATCTACTTTTGTCAAAGGCATTTATTATGTGCATTATTATTGTGTGTACATTGTCACCAGTGTTGCTTGGAAGGTGACTTTTGTCATCAGTAGAAGTTATCTGGTATATTCTGTTGAGGGTCTCAGTTTATTGAGTTTGAAAGCTGCTTCTTGTGTGACAGATGGAGGACTCTGAGGGAACTGTGAGACAGATTGGAGCTTTCTCTGAGGGTATTCAAAACCTGACGGTAAGAATCTAAAGGTTGACCAGGACACACAGCACATTATACTCATTGATACTACTGTTTCAGGAGCTTTTGGTTATAACGTTAATAATGTTTTGCTGTATTGTGCCTTTCACCAGAGCATGCTGAAAGATGATGAATTCTTCAAAGAGAATTCAAATTCACCGAACCCCAGTGTAACAGATGAGGACTCCAATGCATGAGACTGTCAGCCCCATGAGACCTGGTCCTTCTGTGAATGAAACTCTGTGCCAACCCTCTCCACTTGCACACAGACCTGTCTCAACAAACCCCAAGAATGCTCCCACATTTCTCTTTAGTGTTACATTCAAAGACGAGCCAAAAGTATTACAGTGTCTTTCTTTTCTTTTCTTTTTTCTTTTTTCAGTTTTAAACGATGGTGTTGAGAAAGCCTACAGTCCAGTAGCCACCATCACTCCTGAACTTTGTCTCCATTACTGTCGTCTGGTGACAGGGAACATTTAGGGCAACACCACTGCTTGCCTGCCAGCTGGTTTCTGGAGATATTTTGTACTCAGTTGTGTACCGGCATCTTTGGCATCAAGTGTCAACCAGCAGAAAAGAAAGACATCTAAAATATGCCAATATAGATTTTAATATATGTCTTTTTAAGTTGCCTTCTGACTGTAGAAATACTGAAAAAAAGAGATGGACTTCCTTCAGAAGTGATATGCTGAGAAGATTTTCCCATTTTTAGAAGTTAGTGTAAAGTAATTACTCTGAAACAGCTGCTATGTTTCTACAGAACTAAGCCTTCCTAATTAAATGGAAATTGTCATATTTTATCATATGCTGAACATTTTACAGGTTTTCACTCAACAGCAATATTCTACATGCATACAATACATATCATACAGTACAAAGCTTAATGAATATCATTGCATGGTATTGAAATTCAACCCATTAATATAAGAGCTTGTTGTTTATTTTATTTTTATTATAAATAGATTTTTAATGGAACCCTGTTAGCTGACAGAGAGTTATTTTTGGAAAAGGCATATTCAGATTTGTGAGATAATGTCAGGTTTTTCCAAAATAATAATGTAATGCAACCCTCGACCATACCTGAGAAGATGTGTTGTTTTTTTTACGCTTATCCATTTCTAAGATCAATAAAGTTATTTAAATCGGTTTGGATTTTCCTCAAATGGACACAGTCGAGTCTTGAACACAAACTGAGGACAGAAGAGATGATGGGAAAGTTGCTGATTTCACCGCTGAATTATGCAAAGAAAAGCAAACACGGCCCTTGAAAGAGTCTGTATAATTGGGAATTCTTTACTACAGATATAGGCAATAAATTAAAGGCATTATATCAAATGCACTCTTCTGTATTTATATTATAGCTCTACTTTGATCATGTTGACTGATTGTTTGGAGAAATCTGCAGTGAGCGACCTAAGTATATGTAGGAGACGAGGGAGGACCGAAAAATCAAACAACTCAGAGGTAACTACATTGTAATTAAGATTTCAGATTTCAAAGCTACTTGAGACAACTGAAATTTTCAGAAACTGAGACCATATTGCCTAAATTGTAAGGTGTAATAGTCACAAAAACTGGAAATTATTGATACCCACAGGCTTGTGTGCAGTATACAGTAAAGGGCACTCAAATTTTAACATGGGGAACTGGGTCCTGGCCTTTCATGGGACAGGATCTAACAGTTTAGGCATGAATAAATCTTTCTTTTAGTTTGATTGTAAAATATTTTTGAGTATACCAAAAGGTTTTGAAGGGTTTCTTTAGTTACACAAAGCCTCACTTCATACAATCATTTAACTGAAGCAGAAATTTGGAAATGCATGGCACAGGAAATGGTTTACACCCCTTAAAATGTTGCAGAGTGCTCTGAACAAAATGTAAATCTATGTATAAGTAGTAATACAATATGAAAATATAGAGGCTTTTGATTTTCCAACAGATTATATCAATTGCAAAGGTAAAACAAACGTTAGAAACCAAACTGAGACATTTCCTTTTGTTCTGACTTTTTATTTAAAACACTTGTTGCACGATTTGGTTGTGCCAAAGGTCACTGTAGACAGATGTGTTTCACTTTTGGGGGTTTTTGAAGTTGCACTTCAGGGTTCAGCAGCTCTCCACACTTTGGTCAGCTGTAAAGAAAAAAAAAACATTTTAGCAGCAGTCTTTCTCGTATGCTTAGATGAATGTTCATTTTTTAACTTATTGAATTCATCTTTCTGCACACAGATTCAATCATTTTATTTGGTATAGTTTGATGGCAGGTATAATTGGTTAGGTTTTGGGTAACAGATCATGTATTCATCACTTAATAGGTTCTGACAATAACATTAAATGAGTTGGTATTTACCTTTTACGTGAAAAGTTTTGCACTTCATATTGCCTCCTCCACCTCCTCTCCTGTTTTATTGTTTCTTCTCACTTCATTTTTCTTCTTTCTTCTCTCCTTTACTCTCTGGCAGACAAGGAGGAATAAAAGTTAAAATCTTGAGAGAATAAAGATGAACAGAATAATCATCAGTGCATTAATTCTGATAAAAACTTTAAATAAATTGACATTTACCTTATAACATGAGAGTTCAAACTTGATATAGCCTCCTCTCCTCTCCTTTGTACTCTTCTTTTATTGTTTCTTCTAGTTTCATTTTCTCCTCTCTTCTTTTTAATATCTTTCACATCTCATCTCTTGAATTCTCCTCTCTCTAAACAATCCAATGCTGACAATGGGAGACAACAGTTACACTATAATTAGGGTGAGCAGATGAATTTGTATCATCCTGATAAAAACATTAAAGAAATTGGTATTTACCAACTTCAATGAGAGGTTTCAAACTTCTCCTCTCCTCTCCTCTGTCTAAAAAGCAAATGGCAGACAAATGGGAATAATACTTCAAACTTCAAATAACTTGTGAACAGATAACTGAACTTTGTGAAATCTGGTAATGACATTAAATAAAGTGATATTTACCTTTTTGCGTGAGAGTTCAAACTTGATATTGCCCTCCCACCTCTATGAAAACAAATGCAACAGGAAACAACAGTTAAAATCTTAGGATAATAAAGGTGAACGTGTTAATTATCCAAATGTATTAATCTCATAATAACATTAAATAAATTGATATTTACCTTTTACATGAGAGGGTTCACACTTCAGAAACAGATTCCTCTTCATTGGGAACAAGATTGAGAATATTGTGCAACAACAAGAGACTCTCCGGTGAGATCTGCACTCAGAGTCTGTGCTTTGTGTTAGATATTTGCAAACCTTGCTCTCTGTGTGATAGTGGTGTGAGACAACTGTGTGACAAGAATCAGAAATCGTTCACTTAACTGCATTTGAAGTTGAGATGCTGCGTCACCGTCGTTACACTTGTAGTGTAAGAACACACTTGGCAAAAGTGCATCAAATCAATGAGGCAAAGCGCCCTCTGGTGGATATACAATTAAAACGCGTGCACATCAGAGCGACTTTGTCCAGATTTGCCCATGCGCAGTTAACAGACATCGTCCAACGCCTGCAGGGTGTAAGGTGCGGCTGGAGACTGGACCTGTAGTGAAACAGACAAGTGAGCACTCCACTGTAGTCCGAGCTGAAGGAGGGGAAGCTTGCAAGAAGTGTCATGGCTGCAAGGTGCGTGTTTTTATTTTTGGCCAAACACTAATCTGAAAATGAATTTCATCCCTGTAGACAAGTTCAGTGTTGTTGTAGTTTGTAACACTGTGACTTTTTTCTGTTAGACAATAGCCTAGATTAGGTCTTTGTCTTTTTTCTTCTCCCCCCCCCCCCCCACTGTCCCACTGTTTGATGTATTTATAGAAAATGTGTTAAATGTGTGATGTACAGGTTCTGTGGAGCTCATGTCCTATTTGCAGTGTTTCTCAGTGGACTGAATGCATCAAGGTACAGTAGCCAATAAGAACATTTCTCATGAGTTATTTCTCATGTGTTTATTGTGTTTGCCAGTCAGTATTTGTCAGCTCTATGTATCTCTCCTGCCTGACTTTGTGTAACAGACCAGCTGTAAACCAGGAACTTTCCAATATTTTCAATGAGCTGTGGAGGTTGGATGTGAATCGCATGACGCCTGGGATAGACCTCACTATCTCTGTTCAGGTATGGAGCATATAGTCTTATTCAGACAACACTTATCTTCTGTTTTTACAAAGACATATTCCGTGTTTGAACTGTCCAGGGTAGAGCCGGTTTTGTAAACCAGGGCAGCCATGTTGTCCGGGATCACGCCGCACAGCCTCTGTTCTCCAACGTTGATGAGAACAAACTGACAAACATAACCACCATCTCCAGTAAGTGTCTCTCTAGCTTTTCTCTCTATGAGCCTAAAAATCCAGCTCATTTGCAGACTTCTCTATAATAAATAAACATAAATAAATCATTTCTGTGCCTGCAGGGTTCACAAAACTCCTTGACAACTATGAGCGGTCCACAGGCGTGACCGAACGAGTCACAACAGAGGAGCTGACAGAGACTAATCTCTTCCTGGATGCTGTCTTAGATACAGAAGTCATGAAGGTACATTTGACCTGTTACAACCAGTTGCACCTAACAAGCCATATACACTTTAACAGTTCTGTTAACGCGGTTTCTATTCTACACCTCATTCTTCTCGGAGTAAGAAGATAATGTACATAACATATTTTATAAGTTGTTTTGTTCCTCACTGACTGTTTCCGGTCTGTTGTTTTCCTACATATTGTGGTTTTGAGACTGCAGCTGGACTCCAGAGGGAGTTATGTCTCTTCCTGCCTCACTGCGGCACCGAACACATTACTCCATGATGTTAGAGAGAGAAAAAACATCTGAAACATATGTGCGCAGCTGTGGAATGCTGCTTTGGCCTCGGCTGGTCTCCCCAAAGAGGATCAGTGGAAAAATGTGGACATGCAGTACTTGTTGTATTTGGAAGAAAGGCATGTCTGTTAGATGGACCTGATGACTGTAGTTCAGGACTAATGTCGCAGCGCTCCTTCTCCAGAGGACAATTACACATTTAACTTTTTGGTTCCCTCAAACTTGTTAAAAGATATATGGGCTTCTTACACCAACTATTTAGCTACATTATACAAATGTGGAAATGACCATTCTCATTATATGATCTAATAATCACAATCACATACACAATCATACCCCGTACGGTGTGTAGTGAAATACTTAATTACAATCTCTATTGACTGTGCATAGTGCAGGTATAATCAAAGAGAGAAAACATATAGAAGAAGTGTTGATACATTTCTAAAAACTATATACAAAAAGTAGGAACATTTCAAAGAGAAAATTCAGGAAAAAGAAAATGTAAAAAAAGTAGCTCTGGGAATACCACAAGAGTGGTATTGTATCTAAATATTCTTTCAATATACTCTGAAGTATTTCCTCAGTGAGTATCAAATGTGTATTTCTCATACATGGAATAGCTTTTTCAACAAATACTTATGGTTAATACATTCTTAAAACATGTTTCTGATACTTGTATAATGGTGAAAAGCCTCTGGTATAACTAAAATATTCTTTAAAAGTCTGAAAGCGCAAATATCTTTTACGAACACGTCTGAATATGTATTACATTTTTGTCTGTGCAGGCCTATTTTTGTATTGAGGCAGCGCAACAGAGCTAAGCTGTCTTATCTCATTTTGTTCATTTCATCTATTGTGAAATGATGAAATCCAGAGCTGGATTTCATAAATGTGATTTCTCCACAGCGGGCTCATAAGTACCTGGTGAGCAAAGGACAGTCCAGCTCTAACCTGAGCCAGTTTAAGAACCAGCTGCGTTTGATCTGGTTCAACCTCTACCACAGACAAAGAAACGCAGGGTGAGAGGCAGAAACATCTTGCAAAACACCAGCACATGATCATGTCATCAAATCAGTGTGTGTACAGACAGCAATCAGGGGATTTACTACAGTTTTGTGAAAGGTTAAATAATTGTTTTGAAGTAATGTTTTATTTTGTGTGGTGAAACATCCCCCAGCCTGGACTCCTGTGGATTCGAGCATGTCTTTGTCGGAGAGACAAAGTCTGGAACAGAAATCATTGGTTTTCACAACTGGATCCAGTTCTACCTGCAAGAAAAAAACAGCCACTTGGACTACAAAGGATACAAGGCCAGGGAACATGACTTAGTAAGTATAACAGTTCATAAGACAACTGAGATGCATTTCTTACTGTAACAACATAAACTGTTGTCTTTAATATCCACCCACAAGTGAATCTGACTTCATTCTGCTAAGTTAACGTTCACTTGTTTCCGTCCACAGCCTGATCAAGACGACCACGTTCTGAACCTCCAGTTCAGCTGGCACGGTTTGGTGAAGCCCGTCGGCAGCACCTTCATCGGGACCAGCCCTGAGTTTGAGATGGCGCTCTTCACCATCGTCTTCCTCATGAACACGGAGAGGAGCACCACAGTGCTGGTCAACATCGACCAGTGTCAGATGGAGCTGGTGGTCTTCAGGCACGGACACTCCCTCGGGACGGCGTACCCCAAACTGCTCAGCAGCAACAGCAGACATATCCGGCAGCACTCACACTGATGTGGAGGGTCTTCTGATACGTAGTGATACTCACATCTATAATGTTCATGCCCAGGAATCTGAGGCACAGATGTACTGTGGTTTGGTTAAAACAGCACAGACCTACTTAGTATAGTGCAGGACATAAATGATTTTTCTTTTACATTATTATTACACATCTGTAATTTTATCAGGACCATTGTAAACTTGATTCATTTGTTATAAAAATCTATTTCAATAGAAGTAATTGATGCTTTTTAAAATCAAATATTTGATGTGTTATGTCCTCAACAAATAAAATGACTTTCTTTTAACTTTTGTAATACATTTAAATCACTTCTTTGCTGTGAGGTAATGAATGAAGTTGTGAGTAGGTGGAAGAAATGTTACATCACAAGAGTGTTACACCATTGATGTATTAACATATGAGCACTATTTTAATGCTGAGTTGAGCTGTTAAGTCTTTTGAGGAAAGTCCAAGTCAAGTCAAAAGTCTTCATAAGAAAATTGCAATTTGAGCTGCAAGTCAGGTCTCTGAATGTTGGCCACTGTGTTAATAGTTTCTTTATATAACGGAAATCAAGTTCCTTCAGCGCAAACGTCTAATAAATGAATATATCAGGTGTGAGGCCATGCAAGGCCTGCCTGTCCCTATCCTATTTATTGTTGTTGTTCTGGGATTTTATCAGAAAACTGAAAACTTGAGACTTGAGTATTTTTGCTTTTAGTGTTTAGAGAGTCTCAAGTAAGTCAAGTCCAAGTCAAGCCTGACGTCCTCATTTCTGTGAAGTTTTCTGAAGTCTGCGCCTCTGCTTCAGATTGATTCATTGTTTCTGGAGACTCAAGTCCATTTCTGCTGCAACCTCCCTTGTACTGGGGTGGCAGCAGAAGTTTCAGCAGTAGACATCTCAAAACTGGGATAAATCAAACCAAACCTGTCCGCATGGCTACACACAACTAGAGGCAAGTGAAAAAACATTTTTAATTTAAATTGTAATGTTTTTGTATTTTGAAGTTGGGTGAGCTGTGAAATAAATGTGATAGAGTAAAAGTAAACATAATATTTCACAAAATGTATATATACAAGCAAAGTACACGTGCTTCAAAATCACAATACCTGTCTGAATGAACTTATGCATTTACCACCTCTGTTTGTGCCATGAGTCTACACTGATGTATATTTGCATGGAAACTTGCTAGATAACCATATTTACTTACATGCATACAGATTATTGCAGAAGATAAAGCTACCACAAAATAATTCCTAAAAGCGGAACTCTTTCTTTGGTCCCGCACGCACGGACGTTTTACAGTGGGACGCACGAGAGGGACGCGTGTTGGAGCGACTTCCGACGCCGCGTAACAACACTGACAGTATGGCCGGAGTTTCACGTATTTGCCGCTGAACAGCAGAAATAACCATGGAGGTGCTTGGAGGAGAGTTTTGTGACATGACTCCTCGGGAGCTCGCGGCTCCCGTCAACACTGTGGCGGTGAGTTTGGAGGAAATAAAGAGACCGAAAGTTTCACACCACGAGTACAGAGAAGGTAGCACGGTGGCTAGCCTAGCAGCACGGAGAAACACACACACACACACACACACACACACACACACACGGCAGTTTGAGTGTTTAAAAAGAGTCACGTTTGTTTACATTTGGTCGGGTTGCGGCTCGAAGACGGCTGTTTAACTCGTTGCCTTAAATCATCAGTTGTTGCAGGATAACTAGTGTGTCGCTGCTTGTTAACAACAGAGGAGTGAAAGAAAACCTGATGTGTTTGTTTGTTTTTCTTTTTGACAGGAAAAATGGAAACTCCTGCCAGCCTTCCTGAAGGTAACTGAACGCACCTTCGTGCACCTGCTGTACATTTTACTGAATTGTATCATACATCTGATCTATAAATCCTCTATCACGTGAAACTGTTTATGGGTTGAATACTTCATCATGTTCATGCAAAAATCATACAAAAATCTGATATTCCCATAAAACACTCTTTCTCATTTATTTGCAATAATACAAAGTACAATATAATATAATAATAGTAATATTAAAGTGACATGCTAAGGTAAACGGTATGCAAACAAGTGTGGGTACTGACTTTGGGTCTGGATTAATGTTTGTAAGTTGCAGTAATAATTGCTATAATTTGCACTTGAAAACATTTTTTTATTTCCATTTTTATGTGGTCACAGAAAGGCTATTATTTTTCTGTTAATCTACTAATCAGACCAATTGTTTCAGCACTACATACACCACAAACTCATTGTGCATAACTTATAGTTTCCCTTGTTGTTCAATCTGTTTTCCAGGTGAAAGGACTGGTGAAGCAGCACATCGACTCGTTCAACTATTTCATCAATGTGGAGGTAAAACACAACCCCAACATGAGTGTGTGTGTGTTACAGCTGTTTCAGCTGCGTCTTTATGTGAAGATGAACGTCTTGTTTTCCAGATAAAGAAAATAATGAAAGCAAATGAGAAGATCACAAGTGATGCGGATCCAATGTGGTACCTCAAGTAAGTCACATGAACGCTGATGACCCACAGACATACATGTAGCAGCCTCTAGATTCAGTTTTGAGCTCAAAATATTTAAATATCTTCCTTCCAGATACCTCAATATCTACGTTGGCATGCCTGATGTTGAAGAAAGCTTCAACGTGACCAGACCAGTATCTCCTCATGAGGTGAGCTCAGTTTGTTGTGTGATATCAAAGGAAAAATAAGGTTTTTATTGTTAATTGTGAACCATTAGTGGCAGTAAAGTTTGTCTGGTTGTAGGTCAACATATTTCTTTTATTAGAGACAATTTGTCAATTGACAGAAAATTAATCGCCAACAATTTTGATAATCGAAGAAGCAAAAATGCCAAATATTTTCTGGTTGCAGCTTCTCAAATGTGAGAATTTGCTGTTTTTCTCTGTTTTATATCATTGTTGGTTAAATATTTTAGGTTTTGGGTGGTTGATCAGATAAAAAAAAAAAAAGCAATGTGAATCTCCTTGGGTTCTAGAAACATATAGTATGTTGCGTATTTTTCACCATGTTTTGACATTTAATGGATCAAATGATGGATTAATTACTTAACATAAAACGGTGATGAATCGATCATTTAAATAAATCATTATTTGTATCCCTAACAGGGATATTTGGTCATCATTCTGACAACATATCTTAACCTGTGATGACATCAAATGTCAGAACATTTCACTCTGCTGTTGAGATGCAGCTCATCTTTCCCGTTTGTTTCCACAGTGTCGTCTCAGAGACATGACCTACTCGGCGCCCATCACAGTGGACATAGAGTACACTCGTGGCAGTCAGAGGATCATCCGCAATGCACTGCCCATCGGAAGGTATCGAAGTTTGTCTTTTTGTGTCCCACAGTGTCACATCCTGCCCAGGTGGCTTCATCTCTGACCTTCATAGTCAAAACTTTACAAGCCAAAAAGCCATTTGATCAGTCTGGATCCAACATCTTTTACTCGCCATGCTGCTCTTCTTTGTACTTATCTTAACATCTCCTAAAACAATCAACAATCATATGCAGTATAATATAATTATATATAAAGTCGTCTTATTCATGTGCTTTTGTTCTTAATGTATTTCACTCTGCGTTTCTCAGGATGCCAATCATGCTGCGAAGCTCTAACTGTGTTCTCACAGGAAAGACGCCCATGGAGTTCGCAAAACTCAATGAATGTCCTCTGGATCCAGGTGCACAGAATGAGAGCCAGTCTGGTTATTATCAATTCATTATTGTAGTAGTGACTTATATGCACCATCTTGAATTTTTTTTTACAGGGGGTTATTTCATTGTGAAAGGTCAGGAGAAAGTCATTCTGATCCAAGAGCAGCTGTCCAAGAATCGAATCATTGTGGAGCAGGACAGGAAGGGTGCAGTCGGAGCCTCAGTTACCAGGTACTGTAACAACTTCTCCCCTAACCTTCAGCTCAGTGCCAGAGGTTTTAAAAAGGCTCCATAGTCCTACTAAATGTCAAAAACACCTTTAATACCTGAAACTGGTGTTAAAGTTTCAGGTCTTGTTGCAGTTGCAAGAAAGATGGATTGTATATATTATATATTTTGTAATTTTGTTCTCATTAGTCTCTTTCTTTGTCAAACCTTCTGTTTCTTCATCTTTTTTTTTTCTTGTCTTCAATTCCAGCTCCACTCATGAGAAGAAAAGCAGAACTAACATGATTGTCAAACAAGGCAGATTTTACCTGAGACACAACACGCTGTCGGAGGACGCCCCAATCGCCATCATATTCAAGGTAAATATTTTGTTGATGATGATGATGATGATGATGAGCACTGACACAGCTGAGTGATACTGATCATCCAGTAGGGGGTGCTACAACACAGCTAGATGAGTTTGCATGGAGTTGTTTTGTTGATGTTTTTGCTCCAGAGGCTGAAGCAAAAGCTTCTGTTTGTTTCCAAAGTAACTCATCTGATTAAATAACTTTTTATGTTTCATTCGGTTTCACTACAGCCCCCTGAATTAGATGATTTCACACAACATAAATAATACATGTGTTTAGTGAGAGGTTTTGTTGCAGGTTAGTGTGCAGTTTGAGGTCAGTATTTTCATTAAGTCTTCATCAGATTCATTTTCATGTGTCGCCCTTTGCTCTCAATGAAAATGTCAGTTAGCCAGCTGGCATCATTAACTTCTTTCCCCTCTGAGGACAAATCTCTCCAAACATGTCAACTTGTGAGCGTTGAGTGTTTGGAGCTGAAGTTATTATCCACAGGACACAGTTTGCGTGCTCGCTCTGTTTGCTGTGCACTTGTATATCCTGGGTGACTTCTTCCCCATCTCTCCCCGTGTTTGGCAGTGGCTGCAGACACAGATCCAGTGTGGGACAGACGGATCAGTTCCCACAGCTTCACATTTCCATAAGCAAATGTCAAGACAACCTTATGACTCCCAGTTCACCTCTCCCTCCCTGTATATACACACTTCCTCCTCCTTACGCCTCCTGACTCACCTCCTGTTCTAGTAACTAGTTGCGAAATGTCATTTCACCTCACCTATATGGCCTTCATGTGGTTACATGAACTAAATATATAAATTATTCTGTATTTTAGTTTAGGCCACACTTTTTCTCCCTTGCATCTTGCCATCAGTTCGCATCACACAGTCTTTGCTTGTCATTCACACAGGGTATGGGCGTAGAGAGTGACCAGGAGATCGTGCAGATGATCGGTACGGAGGAGCACGTCATGGCCTGCTTCGCCCCGAGTCTGGAGGAGTGTCAGAAGGCCCAGATCTTCACACAGACTCAGGTACCCCAGTGGTCCATGTGAGCCAGAGCTGTGTGAAACCATTATTGCAAAATTAAAGGAAAACTCCGCTCATTTTACACATAAAAGTCAGTTTACTAGTCACAGGGAGAGAGCTTTAATTCTCTTTTTATCTGGATTTACAAAGACGATCTAAGTAATGTAGTCATTGTAACAAAACTACAAGCCTTGATTGCTCATGCTTTTTTTTATTTTTTTTTTTAAACGAACATCAAAGGATGGAAATAAAACTGGTAATCATAGTAAATTATAATACAAAAATAAGTAAGTACATAGAAATTAGAAGAGACAATAAAATTCAAGTATATAAATTAAAAGTGCACGATTAATGAACATGTTTCGTCACTAGAACCAGGACTTTATGGTTTATGTTGATGATATTCAGTAGTTCACTACTTTGCATCGGTTTTGACCCTTTTTTTTTGCTGCTTGCTTCTTTGTTAAAGGAGTAGATCATTATTTTGGGAAATACAATTATTCGCTTTCTTGCTGAGAGTTACATGACAAGATTGAAACCACTCTCATGTCAATACAGTAAATATGAAGCTACAGCCAGCCGCTGCTTAGCTTAGCTTAGCGCAAAGACTGGAAGCAGGGGATTACTGTTAGCCTAGCTCTGTCAAAATGTAAGAAAGTACGTCTACCAGTCTCCGCTGGTTGCCCGGCAACCTCACAGTGATGACAAGACTCAGGAAGTCACACGACCCCCTGTAAAACCACAACTTGTCGTTCTCACGCTTTGGTTTTTGTGCAGATTAAACAAATATGATGTAACGTGTTAATTAGGCAGATTGCGTTACCATTGGACAGAGCCAGGCTAGCTGTTTCCCCCTGTTTCCAGTCTTTGTGCTAAGCTAAGCTAACCACCTTCATATTTAGCGTACAGACATGACAGTGGTCATCCTACCATCTAACTCTCAGCAACAAATAAGCATATTTCTCAAAATAGCTAAAAGCTATTAAAGTTTAGTACATTTTGTTAGTTTTTAAATTAAAGCCTGTTCAGAATAATTGATTTTGACATCAGAAATGTATAGAATGATAACATGAAAAGATATTACAGCATGATTCAGCTGGAAGTCAGTAAACAACGAGATTAAATTATCAGCCAGCCCTAATATGCCCATTAAGTTTGTCTGAGTAGCAGGATGTTGTTGAGACACAGAAACAAGTGACTCCTGCCTGTTGACAGAAGGCATTCCCTTTGGTCAGATGAGTAAGGTTTTGTCTTACCAGCCAGTTAAGTAATGCTTTTCATGGGTTATTCAGGAGCCCGCGTGTTTTCTTTGACATCTACAGATGAATGCAATCGGCCAATTTGTTTTTCATAAAGATTATGTTGTTAGAGGAACCACTGATGCATTGATGAGGCCATATTTGCTTCCTAGCAACCGGTCGCCGCAGCTCTCATGTTCCTCTGTCTGCCAGCCTCCATGATGTCTTTTCATGGTATTCATTGGGTCATTGTATTGTGCACAATGACGGCTAAATCTATATAATTAAAGGCAGATACGGCTTAAGAGATATTGTTATCAGATTATGATAGGTAATCTGCCTAAACCAAATTTGACTGTCATCTTTTTTTTTCTAGTCATTTATATACTTAGACGTCAGATTTGCCAAATATTACTTTTTTTTTTATTTCTCTGAATTAGATAACTTGTTTTTCTACACAGTATCTAATTCATTTTCATTTATTTTTTATGCATCATGGAGAACAGAGTGGGTGGTCTTGCAAAAAGTCTTTAGCCTCATTAACCTTTGACCTTTCTATAGTTCTGTAGAGGGCTCCACAGGCACTCTGACTCAGGTGTGTGTGTGTGTGTGTGTGTGTGTCACACCCACAATCTGATACATGCATTTTTCTGTGCTTCTCTAGAAAATTCCACACATATTAATAATTTTACAATAACGCTAACTTCAAACACTCTTACACCAAATACCTTTACATGCAGCAGTTGATTAACATATTGCTAACTTAACTATTGACCAGAGCTGGGTATTGAACCTCAATACCTTTTGAATACCAAATCAAATTTGTCCGTAGCATAGAGTTTCAAAAACTGTCAAGTATCAAGTTGCGGGGCGTCCTAGTGGCTGAGGGGTTTCTCCTCATTATCTGTCACTGTAAAACTGTCTGGTGTCAAAAAAAGGTAAACCCTTTACCCTTTATTTGATATAATATTTCCTGAGCTAAATCTAACTTGAGACTTTATTTTACATCCGCAAAGTTGTTTATTTAACACAGATGCATCAAGTCGTTTGGCATATTTTATTGAATGAAAAAAAAAGGGTTAAACATGTTTAAGCTCTGGTCTTGTCCCCAATTATTGGAGTATTGGACTGAAATATTTACACCTCTGCAAAATGCTAATGTCAAAACAATTCCCTCAGTCCATTTATAGCAATGTTTGGCGTTTGGCTCTATCTACGTCTGTATCTTGGCTTTCAATACTTTACTGGCTTGAATTTGAAGGTTGGATCAAGGAGGTACTGAACTGCATCAAGCTGGAGAAAATAAGACTTTTATTTACTTATTTTGTTTATCTTTTTGTCTTGTTTTTGTTGATGTTTTTGTCAAGGTCTTATAGCTAAGAGGTGTCAGGTGGCTGGGTAGATGGGGTTATATGTTTGCTTTTTGAAAATATTAAAGATTTTTAATAAAGTTTGTAAAAAAAAAAAAGTTTATATTCCCCAAACTAAGGAATCAAAACTATTGTTTCGGTATGGGTTTCAAAACTCAGGTATCACATTGGCACCAACACTCATCAGCTCTCCTGTCGACTGCTCTCTCTCTGACCTCTGCTGTATCTGCTGCTCTGTGTTTCAGGCTCTGAGGTACCTTGGGAATAAAGTGCGGAGACAGCGCATGTGGGGAGGCCCCAAGAAGACCAAGATGGAGGAGGCCAGAGAGCTTCTGGCGTCTCTTATCCTCACGCATGTGCCTGTATGTCAACAGTCAGACAAGGATCATGGGTAATACTCAGAATACTTCACAAACAAATATAAATATAATAGTCATTTTGTATTTTGTCTGTAGGTCAAAGAGTTTAACTTTCGGGCTAAGTGTATTTACCTGGCTGTGATGGTGCGGAGGGTGATCCTGGCTCAAGGGGACAACAAGGTGGACGACAGAGATTACTATGGCAACAAACGTCTGGAGTTGGCTGGACAGGTAATGCACCTGTCCTCCATGTGGTCTCATTTGCTGCTTGTATAATGCCATATTTAATCCGCCATTTGGTCAGTCTTTTCATATTTAATATTAGGTGTTAAAGTCATGCAGGTCCATTAATTAATCAGTTTATTTGTTAATTTGTCAACTGATCAACAGGAAATTATAAATGAGCCCGACTTCAGTTCTGACATTAAAAGGCACCCTGTTGACCTGGGTGTTTATTCATTTCATTCATTTCTGTCAGCTGAAAAGTGTTTACTACCTTTTCTTTACTCATAGAGCCACTTGAAAACAAAACAGGCTTGATGCTTATTAATAATACATGCATAGAAAAGTACCAATAACGATGCGAATGGATCACAGCATTGGAGCAGAGGACAGCGGCTGCTCCAGCCCTGATCTCTCACCTGCATCTTTGTTCCTGCCTCCTTCTTTTAATAAGACTCTCATTATTTTCCCTCAGCTTTGTTTTTCCCTGTTTTGTTTTCGCCACCCCCCCTCCTCCCCCTCCTCCTCCCCCTGTATTTCAGCCTGGCTTTGTCAGGGGAGACATATGCGGTGGCACCAAAATCCAGAGGCTGTGGAAGCATGGGGATTTTTCAGCACCGTGACAATAGAATTGCTGCCTTGACTGGAGCGATTGAGCTAATCCGCAGGCCCAGCTCTGATAATGTAATTACTGCTGTCTTAAGGCCTTTAATTTTCCCCCCAACCTGCTCCGTATAAGGAGCAGGAGATGGGAGGGGGGGGGGGCACAGAGCCCTCTTTCAATAGGGGGCTTACACACTAACAACGCCAGCAATCTCCTCACTCTCCAATTATAGTTCCCTGACATTCAACTAATTGGCCTGGCTGCGCAAAGGAAGCTTAATTTCTTTATTAATTTTAAGCAGCGCTGCCTGTTTGTTTTGATGTATGCTAATGCACGGGGTGGGTGGGGGTTGTGAGAAAGAGGTTGCCTCCTGTGGGCCTGGCGGAGGAGGACAGGGACCTGGGACGGAGGCCAGTTCAGACTTATCAGTGAGCCAGCACACCTGGTTTTAAATCTGACTGTAAACGCACCTCAGCACTGATTAGAGGCAGGAGCAGATTCACGGTGCCAGGACATCAGAGAGTCAGACTGTGAGAAGACACAGTGATGACTCTATCTCTGAAATGATTGTTCTTACTAAACATCTAGTTTGGAGATGTGACAAGTGAATGATATCAATCCAAATCGTTCTTACTGATGATGGTCGGTCTCTCTCTGTCCTTTCCAGCTCCTGTCTCTGCTGTTTGAAGATCTGTTTAAGAAGTTCAACTCTGAACTGAAGAAAATCGCTGACCAGATCATCCCCAAGCAGAGAGCGGCTCAGTTTGATGTGGTGAAGCACATGCGGCAGGATCAGATCACCAATGGCATGGTCAACGCTATATCCACGGTGAGTGTCCGCAAGTCGGAGACCATAAATGTAAAGAGATAATTTAATAGAAAGGATACACCTCACCCCCAGAGGAACATGGTTCATATCCTTATGCCAGCAAACATCTGGCCTGTGGACAGTGTTGAGAGGAACACAAGTAATTAGATATGATTTTAACATGACAAACAGTCATTCTTTAATTTCACAAACCCACACACAAACAAAAAGCTTTGGCAATAGCTTTCATAAGCTGAAGAAGTTTTCACAAAAAGAAAAATATTGTTCATACTTTAGATTCACCTAATAAACATCACTTTTTTCCCCATTTGATTGGTGATTAACTTGAAATTGCTCTCATGAGCAACTAATCAAACTTTAGTAGCAGGAGGAAGTAAAGTAACAGGACAGTTTGAAACGTTGCCCCAACACTATCTGTGGCGGAGGTAAAGCAAAAAAGTGAATGAAACAGAGGAATCAGTACTATTGCAGTTTTTTTCAGGTCTTAGGTTTGTGTTTATTAGTACATTCGCGTATAATGCTTTTTTTCAATACGCAATGCAGGCCGAAATTATGTGATCTATATTAAAACTATATAAAGACCTCAGAACTAAAATCCAGTTTGCACTCGCAGGAAGAAACAAAGTATGTCAGGATTTAAACAGCCATCATCTGAGACCACACACACCTCTACACATCACAGATAGACTTTTCTGACTGTGGCGTCTGAGTCATTGCATGAGTTTGATGTGTAGCGGAGCAGTTCTTAGTCACAGCAACACTGTGCAATCACAGCAGCATGATGTTAACAGGTGGGTGTTTTTCAAAGTCAGTCGTAATTGAATCATGCAGACCCCTCAGATCAAAAAGCTTTGAAAGCACCAGAACACTTGTTTTAAGCCTAATTAATATAATAATCCTAAATCTTTGAGGTCAGTTTTATTAACAGGCTGTAAATAAAGAAGAGTGAATTTTCTGTCCACAGGGCAACTGGTCTCTGAAGAGATTCAAGATGGACCGCCAGGGCGTCACCCAGGTTCTGTCTCGTCTCTCCTATATTTCGGCTCTTGGCATGATGACCAGGATCTCCTCCCAGTTTGAGAAGACCAGGAAGGTCAGCGGGCCACGCTCCCTGCAGCCGTCACAGTGGGGCATGCTGTGTCCGTCTGACACCCCTGAGGGAGAGGTGAGTGAGCTGCAGCAGCCACACCTGTCCAGTGAGGAGGTTACACTAACAACAGGCCAACAGGTCTCCATGTTGAATATCTGCTAAACACTAAATCAGAGTTAAAAGTATTCATGGAGTAGAGCCTGATGCCCTCAAGCATGTGGGTACAAAGTCATTTCTTGATTCTGTTCGATTTTATTTATGTTGGGATGATAATTGCTGCCCAAAGTGTGAGTGCAATAGTGTATAAAATGTCAGGAAATACTCAGTGTCGTCTTCAGATTGCCTGTTTTGTCCAACCAACAGTCCAAAACCCAAAACTATTACATGTACAGTGAAATAGAACAGATAATAGCAGCAAACCCTCTCATTTGTTAAGCTGTTTGGCTTATTTATTTATTTTTTTTACTATAAATGAATTATTAACTGATTATCAGTTATACAGGATTCATGTTTTTTTGTCTATGAACTAATCAATTAATTGTTTCAGCCCTAATAGGTATTAATGCCAAGAACATGATTAGTCTATTTATATTTAGATAGATATAAACAAAATGCCAGTGAAAAGAAAAGAGGACTTTAAAGACTTCTTAACTCATGACATTTGTATGTATTATCTATTTTATCATCAGATAGAAATTCTCCTTTTAGCGCTCTGACAACACATTGGTCTATGATTTACTGTGCTTTGACGCGACTGGGTCGAAGAACTAGTTCTTCCTATCTCTAAACTGATCTTAATACTCAGTGTTTTGTTTCAGTCAATGTAGTTTGTTAGCAACAAGCTAGAAACTCTCTGCTCTCTGTTGACTAACAAGTTCTACCATCTTCAGAAGTTGTAATATGGTTTTATGACCCTTCAGATATAAATCAGTCTGTGAAAAGCTTGAATGCGTGTACATGCAGCACACCTGTGCATTTGCTAAATTTACCCATGAAGAAAGAACTGGTCACATGACATTTTGTCTTTTATTTTGTCTCATCAACACCATATTCAATGTGTAAAAAGTTCCATTAGATTACATTAAAGCAGTGTTTTCTTGTGCAAGATAAAAGCACTGCATTATCAGTATGGTGATAAAGGTGGTTTCAGACTATACCAAGAGAGAGAGAGCTTGGAAAGCAAATATACTGCTTTAATTTGAAATAACAGTTTGTTGGCCTTCATTAAAATCCATTGAACTTTCACAGTTGAGAAGATTTATTGTTTTTTCACCCCTGTGATACTTAAAGACTATGAGCGACCATTAAACAGCAAGTTATTGACAGGTAGATCCATACAGAGCTGAAATGAGCCACATGTTACAGCTCTTGTTGTGGATGACAGCCATTTGAAAATATCATTAGATGTCCATGAAATATTGTTGTGGATTGATTTGGTGTGGTTTTCACAAAGACCTGTGAAGCCTCGGCATAAATACAAAGAATCATAACATAATTTCTGTACGTGGTTTAAATCGTTGTTTTTAGGCCTGTGGTCTGGTGAAGAACTTGGCTCTGATGACCCACATCACCACCGACATGGAGGACGGTCCGATCATCAAACTGGCCTTCAACCTGGGAGTAGAGGACGTCAACCTGCTGTGTGGAGAGGAGCTCTCCTACCCGAGCGTCTTCCTCGTCTTCCTCAATGGTAAAACTCCTCTGCACTAGTGGAGCCTAATAAATAAATAAACACAGAGAGAATTAGCACTGGATACTGTTGCTTTAGATCATTTGAAAAGAAAGTCTAATCCTCCCTTGTTTTGAATGCATTGCTTATGAACATGAAGGGAAAATATTCTGTTTAGTTTACAGAAAGCAATTTTGTATTTTGCAGGGAGGCTGATAAGTCATTAATTTCATGGCAGCAGTAGGTATTATTCTTGAGTCAGAACTTGGCCCCTTAATTATTGTATATGTTTGTCTCGCCACTGATAACTCAAATTATATTAGCTGCCATACCATTTAATTAGTTGGTAGCAGCAGGTGTCAAAGCCCTTCAGAGTGTGTTCACTGCACATGTGCCCTCACACAGAGGCAGAGCACAGTGTCTCCTCTGTTCTCCAGTCATTCGTCTGTCACACTTGATATGAACAAACCCCTGCAGGCAGTTTGAGCTCTGCTTTCACCAGCTGTGGAGGTTCAGAGTACACTACTGTATGAGCAAGCTGTTTCTCTTTTTTTCTTTCCATTTAAAGTTTGCGGATGTGAGTTTTTAAGTCAAAATTTAGCCCCAAAAGTGGAATTTGCTCACTGTTTGTTATTCCCATAGTAACTTTAATTATCTGCTGCAGATTTTTGATCTGTTACGGATCGTTCTTTAGACGACAGCTGAAACAACAAAACATTAATCGGCTGCAAAACATTTCCATGTTCCAGCTTCTCAAATGTCACCATTTTCTGCTTTTCTTTGCCTTAAATGATAGTAAACGCAATGTCTTTGCATTTCACACTGTTGGTCCGACAAAACAAATACTTTGAATATGTCATATTGAGCTTCGACGGGCTTTTTTCACTATTCTGACATTTTATTGACAAGATGATTAATTAAGAAAATAATGAACAATTACTGAATTATGAAAATAATCATTAGTTGCAATCCTACTTTACACACGAAGTGGGAAACACAAGCGGGAAACAAATATATCTGACAATTATTAAACAAAGAAATTAACTACGTCTGTTCGTTCAGTCTCAAAGACCGCTGGCTATACAGATTATGATGTCCCGAAACTCACACCATTCACACCATTCACACTGGAAATTAAAAGCAAATATGTTTCCCAAGATGTGTCTTATGCATAAATAACAGTTACGCAGGTACAGGACTGACTCACTTGCAGGTTGCAGGACGAAATATATCTTCATGTAAGACTGATACCAACATACATTGAGAGGTGATAGTAGCTAACAGCACAGAGTGTTTCTGTAGTTATGTAAATATGTCAAATATGTGTCTCTACCTTTTATCTCTGTCCACCTGTCTGTCTTATGTCAACAGGTAACATTCTCGGTGTGATTCGAGATCACTATAAGCTGGTCAGCACCTTCAGACTGATGCGCAGGGCGGGTTTTATCAACGAGTTTGTGTCCATCTCCACCAACCTGACCGACCGCTGTGTCTACATCTCTTCTGATGGAGGACGTCTCTGCAGGTGGGGAAGTTTGGACCTGGACTTTTAAACAAGGCATAAAAAAAGCTTAAAAAATAAGTGCTATAGGAAACATTCTGTAATTAAAAAAACTACAGTCTTATGCACCCAGGTCTTTGTGTGATACATTATTAAACATTTTTTAAACAGGGAATTGGAATTCTTTGCTGAAACAATTTTTCAATTTGTGAATTTAAAATGGCAAAATTCAACAACCTTTCAGATTTTTTCTTCCTGCTGTGGTGGTGTTTAATAAGAAAGAATATATATAAAAAGTCTCTCATTAGTAGTTTGACAGTGTTCTGCTTTGGTCTGTGTTGTTGTTCCTCATCAGGCCGTACATCATAGTGAAGAAAGGACAGCCGATGGTGAAAAACAAACACATTGAAGATCTGTCACAGGGCTACAGGTGAGGTTGGGAGAACTACTTGTTGGAAGTGTCTTTAATAGCATATTTGTTTGCAGATCATCATATAATATATTAAAACAGCAGATTATCAGATTTTGTTTTTATATAACTTTTCATCTTGATTTTATCATTTCTGAAACGCACTTTTATTGACTCCAGAAACTTTGAAGACTTTCTGCACGAAGGCCTGGTGGAGTACCTGGATGTCAATGAGGAGAATGACTGTCAGATCGCCCTTTATGAACACATGATTAACAAGTGAGTGGCACGTGATTCACCTGACATATTTAGAAAATGGGGAAAAAGGTTCCCCTGATGTGTTTATGTCATTCAACACGCTGGTTTCACTGCCTCTTTTATTTATATTTTTATTTTTTTTATTTCTGTAGAGACACAACACACTTGGAGATCGAGCCCTTCACGCTGCTCGGGGTGTGTGCTGGCCTCATTCCCTACCCCCACCACAACCAGTCACCCAGGAACACATACCAGTGCGCTATGGGCAAGCAGGCCATGGGTAAGACTCAGCTGAAGCAGGTAGCTTCACTCTGCAGGCAGGTCATTAAACTGTAAAGAGATCTCAAATCCTTTCTCAAACACCCTCCACACAGCTGCAGTGTTTCCTCCTGCGCCTGCATACAAACAAACACAGATACTGACAGTAATTTAATCTTACATCAACACTGTTCTTAAGCCCCCTAAATCTGCTGGTTCAGGGTTTTATTTGCACAAGTTAAAATCATACAAAAGGACATTAGAATAACAAACACTATAGATACAAGCAGCCTACTGGTTCATCTCCCCAAAAACTCTGCTCCTGCTCTACTTCTTGTCAGAATACATTTGTATGTGTGATTGAGTGTTTTTCTTATGTGTGTGTGTGTCTGTGTGTGTATGCACATGGACATCAAACATGGGGCGCTTGCGTAGGTTCTCCATTGTGCTGTGTGTGTGTGAAGGCCCTTTCCCTGCCAGTCACCCGGAGTGTCATTAGCAATTCATTGTGTCTGCTCTGGCTGTGCTCAGGGGGTCAGTGTGCTCAGCTGCGAAAGACCACAGAGTGCGCACCCGCAGCTCCTTGGTAACCAAAACTTCCCCAAACGGCCCTGCTAACATTCGTAAGAGCCGCGGTCACCCCCACCCCACCGCTTTACCTCCGCCCGTCCCTTCCTCCCCTCCCCCCATTATTACAAAAACACAGACTGGAACTATATTTGGCCCAATATCCTCTGCCTTGTCTGTTTTGTGTGGCCAGCCCTATACATGTGCAAATCTGGTTGTGTGGCTCGGGCCTCTGTGCTTGTAGCCTGATTGTGAAGTAATAGCATCTGACAAATGTCAATGCTTCCAGGGAGGCCAGGCTCTATGCCATAACTCACCCCGTTCCTCCACTCCGCTGCCCTGAGAGGGTGCTAACCGGGCCCAGCCCCGACCCACCCAGCAGGAGGGTTAAACACCTATAATCTGCTAACAATTGATTTATAGACAGTTGAGACAGATATAGACAGATGATTCCATATCAAAGAGTGAGTTACAGAAGTAAAATCTCCATTCATCTGCTCTCCACGTCTCCTCTCTCCAGGTACTATTGGCTACAACCAGAGGAACCGTATCGACACTCTGATGTACCTGCTGACATATCCTCAGAGGCCCATGGTCAAAACAAAAACCATCGAGATGATTGACTTTGAGAAGCTGCCTGCTGGTCAGAATGCCACCGTGGCCGTGATGAGCTACAGCGGCTACGACATTGAGGACGCTCTGGTCCTCAACAAAGCCTCGCTTGACAGAGGTGAGAGTGGTTGGTGTGAAAATGACGGGGAGCGTGTCGTCAGTCTCACAGGATTTTACCATTTTGATCTAAATTCTTCTTTGGATTGTGCTTAAAAAAGGCTTTTATTACAACACATTTGTTGTTTCTCTCCAGGATTTGGCCGGTGCCTCGTCTATAAAAACGCCAAGTGCACGCTGCGGCGTTATACAAACCAGACGTTTGACAAGGTGATGGGGCCCATGCTGGATGCTGCCACACGAAAGCCCATCTGGAGGCACAGCATCCTGGATGCTGACGGCATCTGCTGCCCCGGTGAGGACCAGCAGGACTGGAAGAGACCCAGCATGCTTTGCTGCTCTTTACCAGGCTTTACCTCTCCAATAAATGTGACTGACTATATCATTGATAATACCTTATATAATTCATAACTTATACATTAATTTGAGGGATTTGATGTGCAGTCTTTTACACGTTTACTTTGCTGGCATTGACTTGATACTGATTTTTCACTCAGTTTTCAGCTGTTTAAGGCCTCATGAAATTATATCGTTACTTAATGCAACGTAATTGCTGTTGAAATGTCTTGAGGAGGGACATAATTGACATATAGGAGAGAAATGTTCAATTTGATAGGAGGGTCGGAAAGGTGGGATTTCTTAAGAATCTGAGATGGCTTTATTGACTTTATAGTGTAGAGAATTACTGTAGGTCACAATTCAAGATTCTCTGTTTTACAGGAAAAGAAAGGAGCCTGAAGTCTCCAATTATTGGGGTCTTTAAAATGTCTTTTACTGACTAATGGCATTACAACATTAGCAGAGTATCCGGCTTTCTTTATTCCGGCTTCATTTTGTGTTGACATACACAAACCACGACCCAACAAAGACACCATCATGGTGCAATGAGTTGATGAGCACACTTCATGTGCTGCCCTACATTTAATTGTTTGAAAGTTTCATCAGCAGGCACTCACGGCTTAAAACAGTGAATGACTTCAAGACAAAAATGTACTCCACCGTTAAGTTGGTTAAATGGTCAGTTATTACAACTTTTGACGACACGGTGTCCACCAAGTTGTACCTATTGTTTTAGAGCGGCTACTTTTGCAGGTGGAGCAATATGCTGGGTATCATGGTCACAATAAAGGGGACGTTTTCGTTGTTGTAAGAGATTAATAAACGGGCAATAAAGAATTAAGACCTAAGAGTCAGATCATATAAGAGCATGTAATAGCCTGGGCAGGCCATCCTAACACTGTGATAAACTGTGTGATGCATCTTGTGCATGGCCCAGGTGAGAGAGTGGAGAACAAGCAGGTGTTGGTGAATAAGTCAATGCCAACTGTCACCCAGACACCACTGGAGGGCAGTACCCAGCCAGGCCAGCCCCAGTACAGAGACGTGCCCATCAGGTGAGAGCACTTCAGCTCCCAACACCACACCACACCCACCCCAACATGCTCACTGTGACCTCAGCTTGTGTTGCCTCGCTGTGGACCGACCTGTTCAGCTTCTGTATGTAAACATTTAGATTTCTTGCAAATCCTGCTGTAAAGAAACTCACTGTTCTCTCGTTTTCTGTCTGCAGCTATAAGGGCTCAACAGACTCGTACATCGAGAAGGTCATGATCTCATCCAATGCTGAAGATGCTTTCCTCATCAAGATCCTCCTGAGGCAGACCAGGAGACCAGAGATAGGAGACAAATTCAGCAGTCGGCACGGACAGAAAGGTGCCAACCTCAGCTCTGTCGCACCGTCTTCTCTCTACGAAAAAGGGCGGCATATTGAGCTCAAACCTAAATGTGCACAATACAGAGCATTGCATTAATATTCACCACTTACAGCCCCAAATTTGAACCTGTCATGAAAGATTGTAAATGACTGGGGGGAAAAAAAACTTTGGTCGTCTCTGTGCCGGAGCATTTGTTGAGTCACGTCCCAGTGGCTGTAGCTCTGTCACTGCCCCCCTGTTCTCATCTTTCAAGAGCTCTTTTCAATTAATTGGCTCTTTGTCCTGTGCCAGACTATGCAAATTTATTACACCCCAGCAGTATTCTGCTGCTACTGGGGAAAAAGTGTTTACAACCTCCATTGTTTTGCAGCACCTCCCCTATAGAGGGCTTGTATGATGTTTTAATCAAAAAGCTAACTGGCGCCATGCATAATTTACTCTCCTCATTAACGTGGTGGCCACTGGGCGGTCAGCTCAGGATGGGACAATGTCTTCTGTCTCAGATAGTGACGAAGAGAGAGGGGTCACCGGGGGGTTAGCTGGAGGAGATTCCCAGATGTGCACCTGATGTACGGTTCGTTTTTAATCAGTTTCTTGAGGCATGTTGAGGTGTTCACCGCTACTTTAGAATTAAGAAATACTTGTGAAAGCTTTTTGCTTTTGTTGTAGAGAAAACTTATTTTCTTGTGTTATAAATATTTTAAATAGAATCCTGAACTGAACCCTAATTCAAAGTTTCATTATTTTATTAGAAGTGAATTTGGCTGCAGCAATAGATCTCCCAGCTACTCATGACTAGTCTCATAAGTCCTGGTCAGCAGAGCAGAATAAGTTAATTATTTACCGGTCTCACACACACACATACACAGCTGTGGAGGTGGGGGAGGAGGTGGAGGGGTTGTCAGTAGTAGGGGCCCATTGTGCGAGCCGCCAGCGTGGAGCTGTATGAGCTGTGATGGAGGGCTCTGGACCCTTGCTGTTGTCTTGCCTTTCTCTGCTGATTTCATGCCTCTTTTATCATTCACTTTCACACAAAACAAACAACACCGAGGATGTCTGCTATGAGAACTAGTGTCTCTCTCTCTCTCTCTCTCTCTCTCTCTCTGAACCTTTCTGTTCAACTTCTCCATTTTCCACTTTCCTTCCTCCTCCTCTCTTTCCTCTTTCATCCTACTTTTACCCCGATATTCAAGCTTTTTTTTTGACTGCCTTTACTTTCTTTTTATTTTCCCTTTTTACCTTTTCTTCCACTTGCCTTTTCTCTTTTCTTTTCACCTTCTTCCTGCTGTTGGATGACTTTCCCGTAAATCGCTGCACTTGTTCCCAGTCAACATCCTGTTACTGCATCCTGTAAGGCATCAACAGTCTGCTGTGTCGCTGACTGGTCGGCTAATAGTGAATTTTTCCCACGTGCATGGATTCAATTTCTCCTCTCCAGTTGATCCCCCTCCACTTCCTCTGAGTTGAACTGAAAGTCATGGATGTGTAATCCCGGTCTCCCTGTCAAGCTAAGCACCTTTCTCCACTTCCTGCTCTCCTTCTCTTCTCTCCTCTTTCTCTTTTTTTTCATTTGCAAATGGGCCTACAATCTGTTTACCCTGGCCAGGGAAGAGTGCTTCGGCCCCTCGGCAAACATTTGCACTCACACTTAAACTCCTGGCTACCAGGGCGCTTGTCCCCCACGTCATGTGAATCAAAAGACGACCCTGTCTGTCCACATGAGTATGGAAATGTCATGCTCAGCCAGGGGTCCAAGCCTCCCAGCAGCAATACACAACAAAAAGTTTAACTAGAAGTGTTTTAGTCAGAACTGTGTGGTCAGTTAGGTTAGTGAGCAAAGCTGAATTATTTTCCTTACTTTAATCTCTTGATTATTTTTTAGATTAATCGTTTAGTCTGTAAAATGTAATGACAAATGCTCATCACAAGTTCTGAAAGACCAAGGTGACGTCTTCAGATTGCTTGTTTTGTCCAACCAACAGTCCAAAAGGCAAATGTTTTAGATTCACGATGATGATAAATGGAGAAAAACATCTAATCCTCACATGTGAGAAGCTGAGACCAGCAACGAGTTAGACATTTTTGCTTGATAAATGACCCAAACAATCAATTAAATATTCAAATTATTTTCGTTCAATTTTCTGTTGATTGACTGATTAGTTAATGGACATTAATTGAAGATAAATCACTTAAAAGTGCTCATTGTGCTTCATCTGCAATTTGTCATATTGTTGTGTGTACAGATGTGAGCATTGACTTCAGTGTGTGTGTGTGTGTGTCAGGTGTTTGTGGGCTTATCGTTCCACAGGAGGACATGCCGTTCTGTGACTCGGGCATCTGTCCAGATATTATCATGAACCCTCACGGATATCCCTCCAGAATGACGGTACGAGTCTTCACAAGTGTGGAACAACATATTTTGTAGGGCTGCAGAGGATTTTCTCAGTAAATCATTTCATTGTTTTGTCTATAAAATGTCAGAAGAGAGTGTAAAATGCCTGTTATACTTTCCCAAAGGCCAAGGTGATGTGTCCACATGGCTTTGTCCAAAATCCAAAAGCATTCAGTTAAATATAATTTATGACAAAGAAATGCAGTAAATGTTCAGTATCTTTGTTTAAAAAGTGACTCAAATGATTATTCAGTTATCAAAATTGTTGCAGATTAATTTTCTGTCGATTTAAATAATTAATTGACTAATCATTTCAGCTCTAATATTCAGTGTAACATATGTCAGGTAGGTAAAATCAACTTTTGTGTTGGTGAAAACTTGGTAATTTGACACCTAATCCAATACCTGTAGACAGTTGTTGTTTCAGTCTATATTCAGTCTCTGTGTTGACTGTCGCTCTTCATAAGTTTGTGTCGGCTCTTCTGAGACAACACCCTCATTATCCCCGCTCCTCTCCTCTCCGGGTTATCATTGGCTTCCAGAGCACACGTCCATTGACGCCGCTAAGCAGCAATCTTACTGTTCACAAACAGATATTTGTTGCTTCGGAGACGGCTGCCAGCGAAGCCGCCGCCCGTAGCAGAGTGTGGAAGTTTTATCAAACATGCACAGTACATCTGAACTGTAGGATGGTGCTGAATGTGAATGACATGAAACTTGGCCCCGTTTCTGCCTCCTTTTTGTCCCTTACACTGTAAAAACTTGAGTGATCTTTACTGCTGAAGTTGTCAGTGCCAGCGTGTTTGCTTGCTGGGGTTGTCATGGAAAAGACTCAGAAATGTTTGGCTCGGGAGGATGTTTCTGTGGCCTGAGAGTGAAATGAGAGTAGGTGTTTCCTTTTATGTGATGGGGTCAGGGGTCCTCTGGGTACGACCTCAGTGGAATTGTTGAAATCAGTCATCCTTAGACTGCTGGTCCCACCCCGAGGGGTACATGTGTAATCTAATCTCACCCACAATATCAACATTTGGTGCCAGGAGAGAGTGTAAATCACAAAAGATTTATGGTATGAACAGAGCCATTGTTACATTTCTGGACTTTAAAGAGTGTGTCTGATTGTGTCAGGTGGGAAAGTTGATCGAACTGCTGGCTGGGAAGGCGGGAGTCCTGGACGGCCGGTTTCACTACGGCACGGCCTTCGGAGGCAGCAAGGTGAAGGATGTGTGTGAGGATCTCATCCGTTATGGATACAACTACCAGGGCAAAGACTACGTCACCTCAGGAATCACTGGGTAATAAAGAGATCATGTTTCATCCCATTAAACACAACTCCTATACACATCACATTACTGCTCAACATTTTCCAAAGCATACCATATTTTTATAGGTTGGTTTTCTTAAAGGCTGTTTTCAATTTTTATTTCTTTCTTTACACAAAGAAAACCAGCTTGTGTAGACATAAAACTAGCTTGTGATAGAAAATCATCATTTCCAACGTATTGAACCCTTTTCTCAGAATAATGTCTGACTAATGAAGGACTGTTGTGATAACTCTGTCTTCAAGGAAACTCAGATATATGATTCTTAAAGAGTTGGCTGCTGAAGACCAACTTTTTTTTAACTATGCAAGAGATTGAAACTGATCTTGGGATCATTTGATCAGCTTGTTTGATTCGTAGGACTTCAGTTGCAGCCTCAGTGTTATTTTTTGGTTTTGATTTTAAAACAACATAGCTTGTAAAACATAGCGTCTTGGCAGCCAGCTGTTAAATGTAAGATGTCTGAGCCTCCCAGAGACACCTGAATGCACCATCGTCATCATGATGTCTTCAGCATCAAGTGTTTTTAAAGCAGCCCCTGCTCTCTCCTTCATTACCACAGGACAATAATGCAGCTTTGATTAATAGATGAATCCTGCAGTCTGTAAAAAATCAAAAGTCACGACAAATGCTGATCACAACTTCAGCACAAAATGATTCAAATTGTTGGACCAATAGACAAAATCAAATTTACAATCATATGAAACAGAGAAGCAGCCGCCCCTCGTGTGAGAAAGTGTAACCAGCACATGTTTGGTATTTTTATTTGATAAGAGACAGATTTTTATGTCATTGAATTGTATCCTAATAAAGAGATTCTGTATTTAGTGTTGACTAGATCTTTATGCATTAGCTTGATATCTACGTTTGACTGCTGTATTTTCCTCAGGGAACCTCTGGAGGCTTATATCTACTTTGGTCCGGTGTATTATCAGAAACTGAAGCACATGGTCCTCGACAAAATGCACGCCAGAGCCCGAGGCCCCAGAGCTGTTCTCACCAGGTAAAATCAATGGTCTTGTTGTAATTACATAATAAAAAGAAAACAGTGTTGCTCTCTTATATCAATATATTACTCTGGTGATATTATTATGCCTCTTGTGAAGTTATTCTTTACGAGTTTGTGCTTCACATGTTACAAATGTAAAAACACTGCTCAGACAATGAGCAGGTGGACTAACAAACTATTGTCCTCTGTCTCACCTGTTTGTATCTCCTGAATGCGTTCCTCCCGCTATCAGACAGCCTACGGAGGGCCGCTCCAGAGACGGAGGTCTGCGTCTGGGCGAGATGGAGCGCGACTGTCTGATCGGCTACGGAGCGAGTATGCTACTGCTGGAGCGCCTCATGATCTCCAGTGACGCCTTTGAGGTGGACGTGTGCGGACAGTGCGGCCTGTTGGGATACTCTGGATGGTAAGTTGAACGATCCGTTGATCCGTTTCACCTGGAAACCAACGTACAGGCTTACCTGTTTAGTAAGCTATTGTAGGTGCTCATGCACTCTGAAGATTTGAAGAGGCATTGCATGACACGCCTGGAACAATGGACATCAGAGCTTTTGACATTCAGTCACATGATCCAGTGCACATTAATGTGGACTGAAAGAACACATGCCGACTATCGGACCTGCACAAGTCATCAGATCTGGTGGAAGTACAGTCATTATTCCTCTGGTTTGTCTCCAGTCTGAGTGTCAGTTTTTTATCTTCCAGGTGTCACTACTGTAAGTCTTCCTGCCACGTTTCCTCCCTGCGTATCCCGTACGCCTGCAAGCTGCTGTTCCAGGAGCTGCAGTCCATGAACATCATCCCCCGACTCAAACTGTCGCGCTACAACGAGTGACCAGGACAGGGACAGAAACACAGCCTGTGTGAGTGAGGTTCAGAGTTAGAGATATAATTTACAAAGTCTGAAACAGATTAATTTGTAAAAGATATTAGAGCTGTGACTGAGCAGAAAGAAACAGGAGTATTTTGACATTTTTGTTGGTGTTCACAAACCAAAACAATGTGAAGTTTCTCATTTATGTTGATATTTTCTCACCATTTTGCCCTTTGTATGTGTACATAATAAACACAAAAAGATGATTTCACAATCAGCTGCAGTTTGTGGTACTATTTGACTTTTAGCATTTCCCGTTTAATTACAAATTTTAAAATAGGTAAATGCTCTCAAATTGAAATACAACATTTGATCAAGCATGAATAACACATGAGGAACAAATTGCAGCAATCCTGAACAGTGTGCCCCCTGTGTGTGCACCTTCTGTTTGTTTGTTAAAAAGACAAATTGCTTTATTCTTTTATATTTTTTGGTGAAAGAATTTCAAAGCAAAAACAAGTATTTTAGATGGTTAAATGCGTTTCCTTTCAGGCAGCAACTGGTTTTCAAAATGGTTTTCAAATCAGAGACCTGAAACTTTCTTAAGCCATAGGTAATCCATCACAGTAGTATATTGTTTTATTTTTAATAAGTTATCTTACTGTTGGGGCGTCCAGGTGACGTCCCTGGTTTGAATCCAGCCACGGACCTTTGTTGCACTTTCTCTCTCTCTACCTCTACACTTCTTGCCTGCTTCTCTACTGTACTTTATCTAATAAAGGCAAAATGCCAAAAACTTACTGTTGTGTGGTAATGCAGCTGAAAGTACAAACTCAATGTAAAAGTCTATGGGGTCACGTATGGTGCGTTCAGGTGCTGATAAAAGCTCCAAATTCTGAGATTCCACATTTGGCTGCTGAACAGCATTTCACTCACAACTTATTTTGTTATAAATATAAACCCCAAAAAACAAAGAAAAAGCAAACCTCGACATTATGAAAATAATAATCTGAATTTGACAGCTCCTCACATTAAAACAGTTCTGTTCAGCTGTTGTTCGCCGTATTAAACTACAAGGGTGAATGTGTGGGTGAATAATGGATCAGTGCATCAACAGCCCAACAGGAGTGTCAATATCAACAACAGAGTAAATATACAATTTATTTTATTTTCAATATATAGAATCTAAATCAAACTCATTGAATATTTAAAAACATAATAATGTCGAGAAAGCACTCCTACATTTACTGGTCCTGAAAAATCTGAATCCACCTCTCTGGGAGATCAGAAAGATGCACAACTCATGTTACAGTCGGCCTGTAGAGGGAACTCATCTGCATTTAGCAGAAGTGAAATGTCAGACTTGGGCAATATGGTTGAAATCTTTATTAAAGTATTGAAATAATAAAATAAGTATATATTCTGATATCGATATGTCACAATTTAGCAAATGTGCATAATCACATAGAAAATACTGAAATGAATGTGTTCCACTGTAATATATTTAATGAGACCAAAATCAAAAACACAAGTATCTAATTATGCAACTAATGATTATTCTCCATTAGCGGTTAATCTGTCCATTATTTTCTGGATTCTCTGATTAACAGTTTGGTCTATAAAAATGTCAGAAAATTGTGATAAATGACCGTCGCAGTTTCACAAAGCCCAAGATAATTTCCTCAAATGTCTTATTTAGTGCGACCAGCAGTCCTGAACCCAAGATATTCCATTTACAATCGTAGAAGACGAAGAGAAACGGCAAATATACACACATTAAAAACAACTGTCAAAATTCATGCCAATTAATTCTGTCGATTGACTAATAGATGAATCATCTAATTATTGCAGCTCTATATTTGCTATAACATAAGATAACATCATGATATCGATGAGCAATAATACTGAATTCTCCTCAAGCTCATATTAAACTTGATAATATTAAACGATTATTAATACATATTAAACAGCCTGATGTAGGACCATTACAAGCTGATTACTCTTAAAACCATCAAAATTAGATTTGTTTAGGTGTTTTTTTGTTTGTTTTTATTTATAACCTGAGCTGATTGAAGTTCCTCAGTAGATAGTGGAGGATCACGCTCATATAAATATGTCATGTGATGAGCAGATACAACAATGTTCATTGACGACATCTAGCTTTGAGTCATACGGTTTCCTCTTTTAAACCGAAGCCTTAATACCACCAACATGTCGTATGTAGCGTAACCATACCCCCCACTCGCACATACACACACAACTCAATTGGGGCCTTTTCATTGAACAAAAGCGGTACACATCCGTTTGTGCGGGCAGAGTGTGCGAGAATAGGAAGGGTGGAAGAGGCTCTTTTGGTGGCTGCACCTGTCCTATTTTATGAGGCTCTAATAAGCAGATAACAGGATGAAAAAGAAAGGACGTCCACTGAGGGAGATGTAGACTCCACCTTCTCCTTATATGATTGAAATTAATTAGATCCTCCTTTTAGGTCACGGTTTTGCACCAGCCACCATTAAGGCCTTTGAAATTTGTGTCATTAATGGGTTGTTATAGTATATTTCTTGTTTAATCTTTTCTTAAGCACTGAGAATCTTTGCAGACAAGAGAAATGATTTCATGTTATGATCATGCAGGTCTTTTTTGCTTCTTTTATTTATATATATTTTTTTGATTTTTCCAAAGTCTTTTAGGCCGGTCACTCAATCCTGCAGCTTTTATCTCCCTGTAAGAGTCTGAATGGATGCACAAAGACGTGTTTTAACAAAGTATGACCCTGTGCACAGTGTCCCATGTGATGTTGCTGCCACCCTGTCCCACACGTGCTCCCAGGTGGCTGCACGGTGTGTGTCGGTGAGTAGCATCAGCGGTGCCCACGCCTGCGCACTGGTAGAGAAAGTCCTCCTTTGCTGTCCATAGTGTGGTGAGTAATTCAGCCATAATCCGCCTTTCTCCTCTCCCTTCTTCTTTCCCCTCTCCTCTCCCCCTCTCCCGTGGTTCCATTCATATTCTAATCACAGCTTTCCCTTCTCCAGCTCTCAGGCACTCCATCAGAGCCCTCCCAGCCTCGGGCTTTGCACTTTTACTTCCCCCCCTTTGTGACCGTTCCCTCTTCTCAGAGGCACACCAAAAATAAGGTTGCCACAGCGAAAGAGTGAGCGAAAACGATGTGAGAACTGCACCAAAATATTCACACTGGTGCAGTTTTAGCACGCTCGGATGTGCGTCCAAGCACATGACGTGTCGACTCTGTGGAAAAGTTATCACAAAGATGGTTTAATGGTGGAATGAGGTGAGAAACGGACCAAATGTGGCAACAAGTGTCCGTGGGATGTGAAACGGGAGTTAAAATCAGAAGGAAAGGCAGGAGCAGCGGTTGTGTGGGGATGTATGTTTATATGGAGCTTTGGGGTGTATAAAAACTTATTAAATGCCTTAATGGAAGACGGGGAGGCCACAGTGTTAGGACTGCGTAGATCTAAGCCTCTTTTTTTTTTTTTTTTTTTTTTTTTTGGTTGGGAGGGAGCTTTTCTTATTCAAAACAGCCCCACAAAAGACTTCCAGTGAGCCTTGCCACATCCCCATCTGACTTGGGGCCATTCATCAGCCTTCCAAGCCTATCAATGACATGTCCCCATCAGGGCTCCTATAAAATCAGCCCCTTTCCCATGAAACATCAGCAAACATTTTGACGGGTCTGGCTTTCCCCCCGCTGGATTTCTGGAGTCTCTACCCCCCCTTTCCTCCCTTATTCCCACCTCCCCCCCTCTCCTCCGCCAACACCACCCCTCTCTGGGCGAACCTCAGATCCTCACCATCTCCTGTGACGGGCAGTGGTCACGGAAACACAGAGCGAGACAAGGGGAGAGCCGCTGAGGAGGGGGAAACGTGCACTAAGCCATTTTCTTGGAGGAGAAAGTGTCGTTGATGGGAAGAGGATGCATTGCGGGCTGCTGGAGGAGCCTGATATGGATTCCACAGGTCAGTCCTGTTAATCTCTGCTCGCTTTGCCTTGTTGTGGATGTGTTGAGAAAACTAGCTTCTGTTCAGAAACGTTGTGTGAGCTTCTGCTGCTGCTGCTGCTCTTCTGAAGTCTCAAACTTTCTCTGCAGTCATTCACAGGAAGTCTCTTTGGATGCTCGGCTCTTGATTTTCTACCTTTTTATCACTTATTTATTTTTTATTTATTTATGAAGTTATTTATGAATGAGTGTTTTTGGTCACACACATTTATCAGAAGTGCTGTTATGTTATAAGACACATTTGTCCACTGATTAAAGAAAAGTCGCAGAAAGCAGGGAATAGCCCTTAAATCTCTCAGTATTGGCTCGGCCAAGTGGCTTGTTGCTGTTTTTTTTCCCTGTCTTTTCAGTTAAACCAATTTAAAAGATCTCCAGTCATCATTAAGTGTGGAGAAATAAAAATAGCAAGTGCACATCATGGTGCACTTTCAAGTATCATGCACGTTTTCTGCTTATTTTTCTGGGGGGTTTTTGGGTCCAAAATTGGAAAACATTTAAAGCATTTATTCAACTTCAAAACTGAATTTTACTGAGAGTTTAACAGTAAAATATTTTTGTATGTTATCTGGTAAAAGTGAGTATATTATTTGGTTTTCAGAAACATTCACGATTAATGTCCAATCTGATTAAAAGACTAAAATAAAACTAATTTTGCAACAGTTTCTTATCTGCTGAGAAGTCGCTCAGTTTGTTAAAATAAGTAAAGGTGATTCATTGAATTTAATTTTTTAAATCATTTAAACAAAATTACATGAGTAGTATGCTGGTGCAGTGTAGAGTAGTTTAGCCCTGAATGTGTGTTAATAAATGAGTGAACATCCGTTTCACTTGTTGATCAAATTTAATCCAATTATTTAGATCCCCAACTTATCTGTTCCTGCGGCAAATGAAGCTTGATGCCTGAGCCTCTGTGGAGAATTAGCTTCACTTCAGTGGATTCACTTGTTCATTTCCAGGTTTTGTTTGTAAGTTTTTATTTATTTTTGGTTTTTTGGTTTTTTTTTTTTTTTGGGTAGACGGGAGCAAATGATGAGACATGTCAGACGGCCGTCAGTGACACTGGTGGTGTTTTATTCAAAGTTAAAAAGCAAATGCACAGGCTGTTTTCTTAGTTGTGTAACAGGCATTATAATTAGCATGTAGAGTGCTATTAATCAGTATTGTTAAAGGTGATGATAATCATAAATGCAGTAATTAAGACGATTAAAGAGGAAGCTTTTAATGATAATATTCCTCTAGCATAGAAAGAAAAAACTTCTTCCATGTCGTCTGTGTTCAGAGGGCCGTGAGTTTTCACTCTGTGCTCCTGTGCAGCGATGATGACTCCAACTGCAGTCTGACCTTTTCTGTCAGCACGTGCTGAACATCGAGGTGTAGATTTCTCATCGAGTGTAAACTTCTAAAACTTTTGAATATCTCTGACCTCCTCTGAATCCCCCCATGGGCTGCACCAACAGGTCGCCCTGCCAACAGTCTGTCCTAGCAACAACTGCTATGGTGATTGTTGTCAGTTTGCATGCAGGAAAAAAAAATTAACACAATTTCAAGAAATATTATTATTATTATTATTATTACGCAAGTTTTTATTTTGTTAATGAGGTTAAAAGTAGTGGTTAAGTACTTTTACTTTAGTACTGTATGTACTGTGTAAAAAGTAGTCTTGCCTGCTCATTCCCATTTTAAGATGCATCATAGTTTTTATTCACCAGATTTAATGGAAAATATAATGTTTTTTATCTAATTGCTCCTTTTAGGACATTCAGTTAAGTACAAGTTACTGGTAAAGAAGAAGTTGTAGCTTATTATTATAATAGAAAAATGAAACTCAGAAAATGCTCTGTGGCACTCAAATAAGCAAGAAGTATATTAATCATGTACAGTTTACATCTTAATTACATTTATGAAATGCAAGAATTTTAAATGGATTTCCATTCTACGCATCTGTCTGTTTCTACATGAAAGCTCTGGTGTTTTGCTGCTGCTCGGTCACAGAAAGAACATCAGTTGAGCTTTTTCTAAGTAGAAATTAAAACAGAACAATGGCCTCTATTCCACCAGACTGCTTCAGTAATGTGCGCAGGCTCTTTTAAGCAAGTGTGTACGCTTGTAGTCTCCTGGGAACAATGCTGGATTCCTGCCGTCCTGGTGAAAACATCTCAAATAGAGCCATGGCTGCACCGCTGCCCATACAATCGATTGTTGTCCGCTCGCCCTGTCACATTAGTGACATTTAAAGTGTTCTGTATAGGCAGTGATTTGCACTGTTTATGTAAATACAGCTTTGGCTCTTTGCTACTGCAGGACAAAATGAGTTTACTCCAGAAAGTGAGTTTGTAAATTGACAGTTTTTATGAAAATGAATAAATAAATAAAAAATACCAAAACTGATGTTTTAGCTAAATGAATCATATTCTTTAGACCAGATTCACAATTTGATAATCACTTTAACTCTAAATAACAACATAAAATAGTTTTTCTAAGTCGTACTAAGAGGTGTCATATTAGCGTCACAGTTTGTCCAGCTCTGTGATCTGTCGTCCATCGTGTCTTTTTTTTAGAGAGTTGGATTGAAAGATGCCTCAACGAGAGTGAGAGCAAGCGATACTCCAGTCACACGTCTCTGGGGAACATGTCCAACGATGAACGTAAGCAGGACGAACACTGTTACACTAAAACTACTGACTTCACTGAGGAAGCTGTTGTGTGTTTCCTAGACCTCATTTATTAATTTATAGTTAATGTTTGGTGTTCAGTACAATGCATGTAATTTAACCAACAGACATGTTATGTTTTACACATTATTGTGTCGGTTATGTAAACTTTCATTGGTGCCACATTTGTGATGTCTCATTTTGCCCTAAAATTCAAAATGTGTTGTATGTTACAGATGAAGAAAAAGAAAACAACAGAGCCTCTAAACCACATTCGACACCGGCTACTCTGGAATGGTAAGTTATTAAAAATAAATTTGTATATTTTTGGTATATTTAGTCCAAAAAAAAAGTGTAATAAGAGGGAGAAAAGTAAGAAAAAAAATTACTTTTTTTTATGTCAAACAGCAGTAATTAAATACAAATATAGTGAATTAATGTAAAAATGAATGATGTAGCCAGTTTTCTAAAGAAGGTAAAGAAGGTTTTTAATACATTATTATTTTACCTTACTCTTCCACTCACCAACATAAAACATTCATGCTAAATATCAAGTCTAAAATTATTTGGCAAGGTTTAAAATGATACACACATAACAGCATGTTTTTTTTGTTTGTGTTAGATATCAAACTTGCCTTTATTATTTGAATAGTTTTACATGACACACAGATGACACTATGAACACCACTCTTTTTTTCCCTCCTTTGTTTGTATACATTTTGTATTTTAAGTAACAACAGAAAGGAGAATTTAGAAAAATCTAATTAGTTTTATTCAAATCTTAATCTTGCATCTCATGATAATCTGATCAGATAAGATTTTATGTTTAATTTTTCCTCACAGGAAGATTTTTTTTAGTCCGCACTGCTATTCAACAAAAGAGACATCTAACATTCACAGACTTATAAAGAAGAGCAGCTTCAACATGCAACACATCCTTCATATCCTCTGCATGTATAAAATACAAAGCCCAGACATGCCTGTAGTTTGTGTGTGCCTGCCTGTTGCACAGCCCCATGACCAATGACATTCTTTACTTAATAGCATTCAAACTGCACATGGGCTTAAATGAATATTTATACTGATTTAACCTGCTCTGTGGGGGGCTGAAACCCAGTGTGAGGATCATGAGTTGAGTCAATGTACCTATTTAAAGAAAAGCATTATAGACATAAATTAATACATTTTGTCTTGCAGGTATTGTGAAATGTACTACAAATTTTACTTAAAATTTAGCAGGATGTTGCAGTGAAAGTAAACAATACGTCTATGTTTGCAACCATAATGATACGTTTTTGATTGATTGATGATTTGGTTTTCATTATTAAACCAGAAAGAATACATTTGGTCACAATTTTGCATCTGATCCTCAGAAAAAAATCACTAAATTGAAGTTTAAATATTTACACCAGAATAATACAGAATAAACGTCAGTGAATTAACCAGTCTTGCAGTTATTTCTAAATAAAGTTGAATGGTTGTTATTCCACTGAAAACATTAACAATGAGTGTAATTATTTTATGACTGTAATTCAGAAGACAGTGCACAGTTTTCTGAATAAAAAGAAATGTGACAGGTCAAAGAGATCACCTCCCATGGCTCCCTGAAACAACAGGACCAGGCTCTTACAGTTGCCATATATATTCCATGAGAATAAAGTACAACACAAGAGGCATTTATTGAGAAATAAGGTTACAAAAGCTCAGAAAAACATTTTTATCAGCATTATGAGTGAAGCAGTGGCTACAAGCTAAATTAATCCAACAGAGAATTCAAAAGCATAAACAGACGTGTTATATAACACGTAAAAATGTAAGTCATGGTTCAGACGAGGTGTAGGCAGGATTCAGTGTGTAGTTTGTCAACTCCAGACTGAATTTACCTCTTTGTAATCAATCTGTAGTGTGTGTGCCACAAAAACAGGTGAAATCAGAACAGAAAACAGTGTGTCTGCATGTTTAATACCACATCAGAAATCACTGGTAATGATGCTGGTGTACCTCAAGGCTCAGATTTGGGTCCGTCTTTATTTAGCTATTTTTAAGTTGTACACTGACCATGTGATTAACTATATGTGCAGTGATCTGTATTTCCAGCTAGCTGACAAACATGTCAGCATGTTCTTATTGGCAAACTGCAATACACATTTAGATGTTTTATTGACACCGAAGAGGCTTTAAAGCTGCAGTGATTTCTTTTGTTGGACCATTAGGGGGCAGAAATACTCCAAAACAAACAGCAAGCAAGCGTCACAGCACTGATATACTAATGGATTATCAAGTATTTATAATAATATCAATACCTTTATTTATACAGCACCTTTTAAAAACAAAGTTACAAAGGGCTTTACAGTAAAAACAAGAGAATAAAAAGTAAATAAAATACAAAACATAAAAGATAAAACAAACAAAACAAAGAATACCAAATTTTTGGACATCCAGTTTTTAATTTCAGCAAGGCCATAAACAAAGGGCACATCGATGGTACCAGGCTTTATTGGGACATACAGATGTATATCATCCGCTTAGCAATGAAAATCAATATTATGTCTGCGCATGATTTGCTCCAGGGGTGGCATGCAGATCGTAAATAAAGGGGACCCAGAATAGACCCCTGGGGGACCTCACAAAGAGAGGAGCACGACAGGAGGAGGCATCTCCAAGCATAACAGAGAGGGACCTGTTGGACATATAAGAGAGCCACATCCCTGATGCCAACATAGTTTTTCTTTCTGATTACGGCTAACGTGTTAGCAAACAGTTGCCTACATACACGTCCAGCAGGCAGCAAAATGCAACACTGACTACTGAAAGCTACAGAAATCTGTAAAGTTGTGTTTTGCTTCTCACTGGGATCTGCAGTACCAGCAACCATTTCACATAATAATAATTAGATTCAACGTTAATATCAAATATATTGCTTAATGCAGATTTAAATAGTTCACAAGTCAAAGTATTTCAATGCAAATCAATTATACACCAACATGGCAAGTATGCTGGGAAAATCTGACAAAAATGGAGGTATTTAATTTTTTTAAAACATTTTGCTCTGCCACTACAGCTGTTAATGAGACAAGGTCGCTTACTATCATCAGGAAAATTATCCTGTGGTCTATTACACATGTATCCCCCCCAGGAGCTGTTGTTGATGTCGGTGTAGTTGTGATATCAGTGAGATCTGGGTTGTCATGCTTAATGTTTGCTAGATATGAGACATGTAAAGTTGTGTGCTACAGTGCATCTTGTGTGTTGCTGAACATTTAATCCTGTTGGGGTATATGAGACAGTTTGTCCTATGGTGCATGCTGTTTGGTGCTAACTGTGTTACTGCATGTGACGTGATATGATGATGTGTTGTGAATGTGCATGATGCTGCTGTTGTTTAATATTATATGACTGCTTTTATTCAGTTTTCTGTTTCGACTGTTTCTGTTTCTTCATGGGCCGTTGTGTGTTCCATTTTATGTTTTTCTAAACCATTAACTTCTCCAGGGTCTACAGATACATATACAAATACAAACGTGCCCTAATGACTAAATCTGGTACATAGTTTATTAATGTAAATAAGATGTAAACTGATGTATCTTATGACTTATATCATCAAATTATTTCATTTCACTGCATTGATTCCTTTTGCTGATATGAATTTAATCAGGCTTCCTAAACATTTACACAGCAAATTACTTCACATTTTTCACCATTTTTACCAGAAATGTCATGATCATAAGAGGTCTGTTTGAAGCTGTGATTCTCTCACATCATCTCATTCATGTTAACAATGCTCAAATTTCCGTGTTGGATTTTTTTGTGCGCTGATAATTCCCGTTGTCATTCACAGGCTAGAAGAGAACTATGAGATAGCCGAAGGTGTGTGTATCCCCCGAAGTGCCCTCTACATGCATTACCTAGACTTCAGCGAAAAGCACGACACGCAACCTGTGAACGCGGCCAGCTTTGGAAAGGTAAGATTCAAACTTCAGTGGAGATGAAGTCGGGCAACTCATCAATCCCACCCGCATCCAGTTTAACTCAAAATCATCATTGAATGTCTTGAAAACACATGAAAGTCGTGATGCAGATGATGTGCAGTTGAGCAAAAATTTTCTCAGCTTTTTAGAGTTTTAATGTTCATTTATACATTCACTGTAACTTTAAAGTAATCAGAACAAAATGACTCAACAGAAGAAGATACAAAACAACATTTGGATGGTTGTTACCCCTATGAAAGCAATAATCTCACACACACTACACCAGCCATAAGCTTTAGTCTGACCATTTCATGCCTGGGTTGGTTTTGTGCTGCAGCTCTGGCTGCTGTTGAAGTAATATCAACTGCAGCTCAGTGTGAAGCTCTGCGGCCGTTCACTGAACACATAATCTAGAGCCAAAGGAGATGTGCTTTCGTCTGTTCCCACAACCCCAAGAAGTTCCTCAGCCTTCCTACCCCCAGCCATCCCCTGTACCCTGGACTCCGGCCCCAACCCCCAACCCGGCCCACCCCCGTCCCTCCACAGCTCCTGTCGGAAGATATTGAAAAAGAGAAGGGGCCTGGATTAATGTGTAATTAAAGGAAATTTGGAAGGGTGAGATGTTGCGGAATGTTAGATCAGTGGCTGGAGCAGTGTGGGGTGTCCTTTAGGAAGGCTTCATTGATTCAGGACAAAAAAACGAGAGAGGGCCCGGACTGCCTCCCTGTCTGCTCATTTATCAAGCGGGGCCTGACAGAAACTTCACAGCTTGGCCTCTTTTTTCATCCCACACAATGGAGAGCTACACTGTTTGCTAAAGTTTCTGCACCAGGAGCTGGACCAAGGAGCCAATATCTTTGGATAAAAAGAGAGGAAAGGAGGGAGTGGAGAAGAGAAAGAGAGTGAGATGGAGAGAGGATGGGTGGGTGGAAAGATGAGGGGAGACTGTTGATATAGGAAAAAAAAAAGTAATGTCATAAATGGATGGCTCTCAAAACTTTTTTTCCCCTCACAGACCTCCCCACAGATACAGCTATGAGAGCTTCATGTTGTTCTCCTGACAAACATTATTAAACACTTTCTCATAAAGAGCTGAGGACACTGTACAAGTGCAGTATTAAGTAATGTATTCTGTATTTACTGTGTATTAGATCCTAAGTAAAACAAACCCCTTTTTCTGCTATACAGCATTTTTGTTCACTGAGTAAAAAATACACACAAGTTGATATTTTATATCTTATTTGAATCCTTGGGTCACTTGTTTCCATCTCCTTTTCTATTTCTCTTTAAATTTATAAGTTACTGTGAAAGGCTGAGATTAATTTGATATAACGGCAAAAAAAAAAAAAAAGTTTAGCCTCTCTCTGTAGTTGAAGCACAACTTTTTCTCTTCTACAATGAACAGATCATACGGCAACAGTTTCCAGCGTTAACTACCAGAAGACTGGGGACAAGAGGGCAGTCTAAGTAAGTCAGTTTGGTTTCATGCTGTCATAAATTATTTACATATTATACACTTGTCCAGATATTCACAAACCCGCCCGCCCTCCGAAAAAACCCAAACAAAAGACACAAATCCAATCAAGCATGGACAAAAAAATACAAATGAAATGACCCAGCATAATAAAAGTTAAAATAACTTCATACTGTTGTGGTCTGAGATTTTATAAGAAAAGTCATTTTTTTAACCTATTTAACAGGAAATCTACACTTTGTTAACCTGAAGCATTTATCACGTTTGATATTAGTAAAGATCTGAAATTGTAGGCGTCATATACGCTTTTATACAATTATTTTGTTCTTCCTATAGAGAAACGTAATCTTTTTAAACCAATTTATAGCAAATTCTAACAAATGTATTAGTCAGAAAGACTTTTTTTGTATTAAATGTGCATGAATTGTTGAAGTTTTTCTTTCACAGTTTTCTACAGCCTATAGTGACCCTTCTTGTACTGAAAAGATGCTATTCACCCGTTCACCCTCTGTTCTCCTCAGGTATCACTACTACGGCATAGCGGTGAAGGAGACCTCTCAGTATTATGACGTGATGTACTCCAAAAAGGGAGCGGCGTGGGTGAACGAGACGGGCAAGAAAGAGGTCACGAAGCAGACAGTGGCGTATTCACCGCGCTCCAAACTGGGGACACTCCTGCCAGAGTTTCCAAATGTCAAAGACCTAAATTTGCCTGCCAGCCTGCCAGAAGAGAGGGTAAACGGGAGTTTTAAAAGTCCATCCTTACAGCCCTCCCCCCACCTCCCACCTCTCCTTGCCATCTCACCATCTCTGTGCCCCCTCTGGCTCCAGCCTTTTATCTGCCCCGGGACCTTCACTGGGTTTGCATTTAGAGAAGGACCTTGAGGATTTATATGCTGGCTCCTCACTAACTCTTAATCTTTTGGGGGAGATAATAAGATCTAGGATTGGACAAAGGACAGGCACTAGCTGTCCGGCTTTTAAAGAGGGGCCATGATTTTAAATGGTTTGTGTTTTGCTGATCTCTAAAGCTCGTTTTATATTACTCCGCTCCAGCCTAGACCTGTAACATGTATTTATTGGTTCACATGCTTTGTACAAGATTTATTTTCTTGTTTTTGCACCACTTTTTTTCTTTTTTTTTTTAGTTTCCCCAAAAGAGAAAAAAGCCATTAAGTTTGTGATGCAAACAGATTAATACTCTGTTGTTGCCCACAGGTGTCCACCTTCATCATGATGTACAGAACGCATTGTCAGAGGATACTGGACACTGTTATTCGAGCCAACTTTGATGAGGCAAGGTTTCTTCTGTTTTTCTTTTTTTTTTTTTACTAAAAGTCCAAATCTGTCTCAACAAAAAGTTTGATTATATGTAACTAATTCCCATAGCTGAGCTTGTATTTCCTGTAATATTGAATATAACGGTGTGTGTGTGTGTGTGGTATTTTCAGGTCCAAAGCTTCTTGCTGCACTTCTGGCAGGGCATGCCGCCCCACATGCTCCCTGTCCTCGGCTCCACCACGGTGGTGAACATAGTCGGTGTTTGTGACTCCATCCTCTACAAGGCCATCTCTGGGGTGCTGATGCCCACCGTCCTGCAAGCACTGCCTGATAGGTGAGCACATGTTGTAACCTTCACTCTTATAAGGAGTGAGTTTTGTACCACTTTCCTGTCTGCTTTTAGTAAAACTGGATAGGATGGTATGTTTTTGTTTTACTGCTCTGAATTAGCGAAAGTTAATTTATTTGTGCAAACCTGCAGAATTAAAGCTGCTGCAATAACAGCAATTTCCTGGTTATCATTTAGTTCATTAACTTTTGACCAAACTTTAGGCTACCTTGCAAATAGTTTTTATTGTTGATAAAACCATGTACTTTAAAGGCTTATGGACTTCTTACTATACTATGCTTTCTATTTTAGTATACTGCTATATAAGCAGTATAATTTAAGTGTATTACTGTGCAAAATAAATTGTTCTTGCAGTTCCAAAACATGTCTTGCCTAATGATCTACATACACATCAGTGAGATTCACTTAAATTAAAATAATTAAGTTAAAAGGTTTGCAGCAATATTTTGTATAAACTTTACTCTAACGGTACCTTCCTACAGTAGAGTTGGGAGAGTACAGAACCTTAAAAACCTGAGAGCTTTAAATTAAAAATGTAGCTTACTGAGAAATGTAATGTGAGGCTGAAATGTCAGTTAGTCAGTTGAAAAAATCGATTAATGATTGATGAAATTATGAAAAATAAATGATTTTTCAGGTAAAAACACCATAAATTATCTGGTTCCAGCTTCCCAAATGTGAGGACACATAGAAAAGTAAACTTAATATCTTTGTTGAGTGTAAAAGTTCATTCTTGTGGTTGGAAACAGCAGTTTGACTCAAGGTCCACTTACTGGCTTTTTCTGTAGCTTTTCACCACTTCTCAGTCTTCCTCTGCAGATTGAGGTTGCTCAGTTGAATATATTTATGATTTGGTCAGACAAAAGAAGTAATTTGAAGACGTCTCTTTTTTATAGACCAAAAGATTGATTGATTATTTAAGAGAATAATCAGCAGATGAATCTATAATGAAAATAATTGTGAGTTGTTGTACTAATTAAATGAATCATGAATGGTGTCTAAGGTATTAATTGTGCATCTGTTTTCCTTCATCCGCACAGTTTGACTCAGGTTATCCGAAAATTTGCCAAACAGCTCGACGAGTGGCTAAAAATAGCACTTCACGACCTTCCTGAAAACCTGAGGAATATCAAATTTGAATGTAAGTATAAAATCCACGTCTCATCATCGAAACAATTTGGATGCTACATTTTTGTTTTTAAACAGAAAGTTTAAATGATGTCACTCACAGGTTTAACCATATTGTTTCTCCTCTTTTTGTTTCCAGTGTCCAGGAGATTTTCTCAGATTCTAAAGCGGCAAACATCATTAAACCATCTATGTCAGGTGCCTATCGTGGTCTGAATGTTTTTTTAATAAAATCCATATGAACAAACACGGCTGATAAGGGATATGGGTATGCTTGTGTAAGTAATATTGTTGATTTATCTGTCCCCAGGCGTCGCGGACTGTGATAAACAGTGCCGACATCACCTTTCAAATGCTGGAGGACTGGAGGAATGTGGACTTGAACAGCATCACCAAGCAGACACTTTACACCATGGAGGACTCACAAGAGGAGCACAGGCAGCTTATTATCCACTGTAAGTCCACGCATTTAAACTGATTCCACTCCAACACACGCCGCCAGACAGAGAATTACACGTTACTTCCACACAAACAACACACCGAGGGACAATCATTCCCACGACCAGCAGAGTCAAAGCATTAATGGATGGAGACCAAAAGGTTAAACAAGTTCACTCTCCTCTGAAACACCCTGTGGAGCATCTCCAATTCACTCCAGCCTCACTCCTCTGAATCAGTCCTGATGGGATCATAGAGATGCCGTTTGCATCCACATTTGTCTGTTTTTTAGCTTTCAGTTGATGTAAAATAGTTGTGTAACGTGACATCCTCCCTCCTGTCACAGTGTATCAGGAGTTTGACCGTCTCCTGGAGGAGCAGTCTCCAATCGAGGCGTACATCGAGTGGCTGGACTCCATGGTGGACCGCTGTGTCGTCAAGGTCAGACAGCAAATACTTTTTTTTCACTCATTTCAGAAAACAGGTGTTTAAGCCTGGTCTGACTCGGCATTTTTGCATAAAGTATCCGTCTTTTGTTCAAGTTGCACTTATGAAGTTTATATATTTTCCTTGTCTGATGCTGAGAAGTGATTTTAACTAAATGTCTGAAGTGTTTGCACAGCAGAAGTCTGATTACTTTGCCCTTTAAAAGACACCTGCGCCTGAAAGCCACTCGCCTCTGCGTGTCTTTCTTCCACAGAGGCACTTAAGTTGCAATCCTCCCAGTTAATGATGTCTTCAAGCTTCCCATTTGCGTCCATTATGTGCCAGATATGGGCTTGTAAAATTTGGTTGCCCTGGCAACGTCTTGGACTGCCCGGACAATAGTTCAATAGGAAGGCGTGTCCCTGGGGGCAAATTAAATAGTTGACTTGTTGACATGTTTTTTGTTCCTGAGGGTTAAGCCCCAATGTGGACCCAGGGGTTAATTCTACCCCGGCATCCCGACCCTTCCCCCTCTTTTCTCATGGAAATGTTCTCTCTAGGTGGCAGGGAAGAGGCCCGGGTGCCTGAAGAAGGTGGCCCAACAGTTCCTGCTGATGTGGTCGTGTTTCGGTACCAGAGTCATCCGGGATATGACCCTCCACAGCGCGCCCAGCTTTGGTGAGCTGCTACTGCTTTGTCATCATTCTTTAATGCAACAGACAGGAAATGCACAACTTTGACAGTGCTTCAGTATACAGAAAGGTTAGGTGTGCTTACTGTGTTATGCACATAAAAGGGCTCATACCACACAGACTTACAAGATGCCAAAAATGCCATTATAGAGGTGAAACATTTGTCAGACAAAAACGTAACTTCTTACATTGCAAACAAAGAGCTCTGTCTTCTGTCCCAGGCTCTGCAAATAAAATTTGCCACAATAAAGGCTCCTTTCCTAAAACACATCTCAAGCTTTTTATAGTCATCAGAAATGGACATTTTACTAAAAAGTGAAGCCCTTAAACCATCGTTAGTCTTACCTCTTCAAGGAGAACATTAAGCCCGCCTGTTTCTATAGCTTCTATAGCTTTAGCTGATGTTTGATCTTTGACTTTTGGTTAATTTAGTTGTTTTTCATGAGGCAACATGTTTGTAGTTTAGATTTGCACTAACCATCAATGGACCATACAGTATTTCCCTGTACACAAGAAATAATTTGCGCTGAGCATCACGAATATTACACTGTAACCTGTTTTGGGAAAAATAGGGAATACAATCATAAAATCAAAAATAAAGATTTCATATCACAAATGCAGGGATGTCAGATGCTGATAAAATGTAAAATGTCCCAGTTAAAGATCTTTGTAGTGAGCTGCTGTTCAGACATGTTCACATACCACCACTGATGCCCAAAGCTGGTGCACATTTAAAAACTCCAAACTGCTTCAGTGCAACCAAATAAACATTTCAGGATTCCTCTCCTGTATGGATCTCAAGTCTACAAAAAGGAGAGAGGAGAAACAAGTAAAATGGCTGCTTTAATAGCTTGTTGTGCACAGCCAAGGTTTGCAATAAGTGAATGAGTGAGTTGTAAAAATGAAAAGAAAAGAAAATGGCTTCTCTTTCCTCTACTGTCTGTGAATAACAAAGACACAGCTGGTTGCAGTGTTTTGATAAAGCAGGTCTCGTTGCACAAACAGCTAATTAACAAAAGCCGCCCCTCCCCTCTCCCGATGTGTTTGCCTGTCTTTTCCATTTTATGACCGGTCAGTATTACACCCCGCTCCCTTGAATAGCCACAAGTGTTTCTTATGCGCACGGCAGCGGCAGCGTCTGGCACAATGACACAATTGTGACACTCCCTCACATGCCACGGTCTCATCTTCCGTGCGACCCCGGGGTCAGCTGCCATATTTCTGGCACTGACTCGGTACACGGAAAAAATCGCACTCGCTTCTTTTTTAATAACAGCGGCCCTCCTGTCAGTCTGTAGGATGTGATGTCATCACTCGGATGCTTTTAGAAACTTAGTTTAGTCAGTCTAAATGGTCATCATCATTTATGTCCTATCCCAAAACATGGAAAGCCTTTTCTTTTGTTTTTTTCCGATCACTTTCTAACACACAATAACTTCCATGTAACCTCCTGGTCTTCTTTCTCTGTCTGTCTGTACGCAGGGTCCTTCCACCTGATCCACCTCATGTTTGATGATTATGTGCTTTACCTGCTGGAGTCCCTGCACTGCCAGGAGAGGGCCAACGACCTCATGAGGGCCATGAAGGGAGAGGGCAGCACAGGTGAGGCTGCTACCTGGATGTCTAATCAATAATTAATGACAGTGCAGCTGCAAAAATGTCTTCTGTAGTAGTTTGTCAAGAAATTATTAAGTTGCATAATAAGAAGATTGTGTCACTGGAAATTTCCAAGAATTATGTAGTTATTTGTTTTAATCGATTAAGTGCTTTTTAAAGCAGAAATCCCAAACATTCGGTGGCTCCAGCTCATGAATTGTGAGGATTTGCTGCTTTTCTTTGTTTTATGTGATAATAAACTAAATAGCTTTGGTTTTCAGACAAAACAAGAAATTGATTCTTGTGATTTAGGCCTAATGTTCACTGCTAATTGTTTCAAATATTTTTCTTTAAAAAATGAACTGGTTTCTCTTTGGAGCTCCCCCTGAAGAAGAAGAAAAAAACAAATCAAAGCATAAAAGTATATTTTCTTTACAGTTTGAAACCTCCAACTACTGAAGTCATGACACTAGTGGGATCTTAAGATGGGTCACTAGCTAGAAAAACACCCGAAAACCCTGATCTTTTGTGTGTTTAGTGCTCTACTGAGGAAGTCTAGTCTTATTAGTCCAAGAGTTTACTAATACAGCTTTCTCATAGTGACACTGACACAAGTTACTTCTCTTCAACTCCATACACAGTGCAGTGAAAGTGTGAATTGTGCCTACTGTACATCTAAATGCTTATATCAAAACGTTTGAAGCATGTCTGAAGTTTGAGTCAACCTTCCTGTTTCTATATCAGTCAGGTATTATCACTTTATTTTGTACACACAGTGCATCTGCTTTGTCCTCATATATGTGTTTTACTTGTACACATACAACTCTCAAAAAGTTCAGCCCTCTCAAAGTAACTGCTTTGTTTGACTTTGTTTGACTTCCAACACAAATCATGGGATCCCTATTGTATTGAATTGTCTAATAGTTCGTCCTCTCATGACACCATTAGCAGAGAGAGAAGAGGAATTCACGCTGACAGAAACCACCCCCACCTCCCCGTCTCCAGGATCCTACTCTCCCGCTCGGTCAGTCCACTCTGTGGGCGTTTCCTCGGCTAGCTCCCCCACAGCAGCCGTGTCCCCGGAGTACACCGGAGTCACCTCCACCACAGGTGAGACAGGCCTCGCAGTCACGCACATATATCCTAAATGAGCAGAAGTCTCACCGCACATAGTTCCTCTGCGCCAACACATTTGTCTCTGTGTCCATATATGTGTCTACCAGGCGCTGTTCAGTCATATACCTGGTCCCTTACATACACAGTGACAACAGCAGGCGGCTCCGCCCCAGAGGCCGGACAGCAGCTGTCCTGTATGAGGAGCAGCGCTCCAGTCCCACCTCCATCCTCCGCCCACCGGATGCCAGTCTACGCCCACAGAGAGGAGCATGGGTAATTATGATTTTAGTAATAAAATTAATTTTCAGGTTATTTTGTTGGAGAATTTCTTGAATGAATTTGGACTTGCTTACTCCATTCTAGGTATACTGGTAGCTACAACTATGGCAGCTACGCCAATCAGCATCCACACTCAATCCAGAGCCAGTATCCCAGTCTGGCCCATGATCCGGCGATCCCAGCCCCCCTCCACTACTCCACCTACCACCGGTCGTCTGCACAGGTCAGTCCCAGTCACCCAAGCACTAGGGTTCAATAGCATTTAAAATTAATGTAAAGCAATTAATGAATTTGCTTAGTGAATTTGAATCCTTTTAGATTTTTTAAATGCAGTCACTAAATAACTAAAACTCAAAGGTTTTTGCCAGATAGATAACAGTACAGGATACGCCACTGTGTTTAGATACATGACCTGTTTTGTTCGTAACTCTCTGATAATGAAAACAGAAAAAAAATAAAGTAAAAGTAACAATTCCACAGTATGTAAATACTCCCAAGTAAGGTCAATGAGTAAACAGTGTGCATCCACAATACAGAGCAGTGTGCAACTGTGCTATGTTGGCTATTTACATAGTAAGAAGTAGAAGAAGTAGCATGAATGTGGCCAGAAAGATGTGTCAGTCAAAACTGTCCTTTAAAGAGAGTAAATAGAAGACGGAAGATTTAAACGTGAGAAATAAAGGTTATTGGGATGAGATGGATGTTACAGCTTGTGCAGCGACTGGTGTGAGTTTACTCTTTTGATGGTAATTTCCTGTCAAGGGCCCTCCAGCCTCTGCTGCCTTTATAGTGGGAGGAGATCAGCTGGGCCTCAACGGTCGCAGTGTTTCTAAAACTCCCCGCATCACCCTCTCCACACAGCGGAAGCAGACAGTGAAAGGTGGCTCGGCCGGGGCCGAGAGGGGCCCTGCTCTGTTACTCCTCTTTCCAGCTCTCAATAGTCTCTTCATCTGTTTGAGCCAGTGGCCACAGAGCAGGGCAAGGGGGCGTTTATTAAAATATTGTTATTCAATGGTCTCTTTTCTGCTTGCGAACAAGGGGCAGCTGAGCCGTCTGTTCTGCTCTCTGACCTGGACTGACTGTCTTTTTCCATGCCGTGATCCCTCATAATGGAATCGACTGTCGTGTTTATATTTAGTGAGAAAAGGGTCCTACTTCCACTTTTTTTTTTTTAGCCTGTCTGAGCTTAAATTGGGCACAAAGCCTGTGCTTTGTCTGTGTGAGAGGTTGGGGATGGAGCTGAGACGAACAGAAAACTTTGTTGGATGCCCATCTGTCCAAAATATTGTTATCAACTGGAAGATTTAGTCCGAGCTGTTTAGGTTCAGTCACCATAGGCAACAAAAATAACACAGGAAAACCACTTTTTCAGCTGATGTCTAATTTTCTTAAGTGGCTTATTTTTATCCTTTGACCACTGTGGTACAACTTGTGAAGCAATTTCCCCTGACAGGAAATTACCATCTGCAGGGTCAGTTGTTCACACCCAACGTTACACAGCATCAAATATGTTATCAGCAGGGCTAAAGCTACCTTTGAGGACATTGAGGTTGAGGTCATGCCCTCTGTAAATGTTTATATACTACAATTAAAAAGTTTCACATGGTGGGTATTTTATAGGCTGATTCAGAACTCTTCCTTTTCAGTATTTTTGACTCAATATGTTCAAATTTGACTACTGTTAGGCCAATTAGTAAAAAAGGATTCAGTACTTCCTCACCAGTTTATTCCTGGTATTGTGGAGAAGGCAGCGTTTTGACCTTCAGTAAATGATTAGTTTGGGAAATGCACTTATTTGCTTTTTTGTCAACAGTTAGATGAGAAGATTGATACCACTCTCATATCTGTTTGTTAAATATAAGGCTACAGCCAGCAGCCGGTTAGCTTAGCTTAGCATAAAGACCGGAAACAGTTAGTGTGGCTCTGTCCAAAGGTAACAAAGTCCGCTTACCAGCACCTATAAAGTTCACTAATTATCATGTTATATCTATATAGTCATAGTTTGTTTAATCTGTATAAAAACCAAAGTGTGAAAACAATGGGGGATAATGTGCTGGACTATTTCTTACTTGGGACGGAGCCAGGTTAGCTGTTTGTAGTCTTTATGCTAAGCTAAGCTAACCGGCTGCTGGCTGTAGCTTCATATTTAACAGACAAGGATATCAATCTTCTCTTCTAACACTCCACCAGAAAGCGAATAAGCATGTTTTCCTTCCTATTCCTTTAAGGGAATTAAAATTTAAAGAAGATATAATTTAACAGTTAATTGAATAATTAAAATGATTTAAAAAAACAAAAAAAAACAAGAATATTTAGACCTTCTTTTTGGTGTCAAGTCAAATTTTTCTGAGGGGTTAAGTTCGGAGAACTTGGACTCATGACCTCAGTATTTCTAAAGTCCTGGTTACGGCCCTGGAAACCAGAGAGAAAACACCTGAAATCCATTTATTGATCAGTAATCGCTCAGCAATGAGTGATGTTCAGGTCCAAAATTCTGAGAAAGAAAGATTTTAATTATCCGCTTTTATTATTATTTTATTTCAGCTTTTAGTTGCATTTATCACCAAGAAAGTTATAACATTTCTACACAATTATTATCACCCTTGCGTCCGCTCCTTGAGCTGTTTTGGCAAACTTGTACAGTTTTTTGCATTAAGTACTACAGAGTTGGCCATGATCTAACCCTGAGCTGAAACAATTAGTGACAGTTAGCAACTGTTTTATCATTTGAGTCACTTTTCAAGCAAGATACCAAACATTTAATCGTTGCTTGCTTTTCTTTGTCTTATATGATAGCAAAGTGAATATCTCTGAGTTTTCGACACAGTCGAGACAATAATCAGCAGATTAATTGGTAATGAAAATAATTGTTAGTTGAGGCTCTATCTATTCACTGCATATTTTACGCTTCTCTCAATAGATAACATAACTAGTTTCCTCTTCTTCTTCTCTTCTACAGTACCAGCTCAACGGCCAGATGTCTCGAATGGAGCCTTGCTTGATGGGCAGCGCTCCTAGGTTGCACCCTGCACCCGTTGCCCCCCGGTGGCCAGATGTGTCGCCAGCTAACAGCTGTTACACCAGCCCACCTATGCATTCATCCCGCTATGCCACTTCCGGGGACATGTACTCTCCCCTGGGCCCACGCAGGAACTCAGAGTACGAACACTCACAGCATTTCCCTGGCTTTGCCTACATCAACGGAGAGGCCACCACAGGCTGGGCGAAATAGCCTGTAAACGCTGCTTTGGACAGCCATGTACAAGCTGCAGGCCTGCCAAACTGGTGGATGCAAAGTCTCTGAACACTTTTAATCAAGCACATCAAAAAAGGAGGAGCAGAGAGTGGAGAGTACCAATGCAAGGTAATAGGAATCATGGTATGGACGTACTGACAATTTGAAAAGACATTAATTACTCTGATGATTGTGGTGTAATTTGTGCAGAAGTTTAATGAAATTCCTTCAACAATTGATGTTTTTGCTCACTGCTGGAAGAAACAAAATATCAATTCAAATCATATAGATTGTCAAAACTTGCAGCAAAATCATTTTAAGAGTGCAATGCTGCTGCCAAGCTGTGCCTTTGTTTTAAGGAATGTACACCTCTGCCAGAGTTTCCCTCGTCAGTCTCACAAGTCAGCACACAGATCGTCCCGCCAACCTTCAGTCAGTTTTGTCGACGAGTGACGGATCAGTGTGCTGTGAGCTGTTTCTGACACCAGTACAATCTCAGTGACACCGCTGTCTCCTCTTGTTGCTCAGCACTGTGCAGCATCTTGTCGTGGGCTTGTCGCAGCAGATTTGTTTGCTGCAGGATGTGGATAAACTGTTCTGCCTTAACGTTCTTTTGAGACACCAGTTACATACAGTGGCACAAAGCCAAAACATACAACATGATATCAACTCATGAAAGACCCTGATCAGTGTGTTAAGGTGTCTTCATCTTGGATAGTTTTTTAATGATTGAATGCTGTGACTCAAAAAAAAAAAAACTGTGAGAGTGTATTCTGTCGCAAGCTTTTTTGCTGTTTTCCTGTGACAATATATATATATAAATATATATATAGTATGTATTTTCTGTAACTTTGTAACATGGTGTATCCTTTATTTTCTATGTTACAATTGGTACTTTGTTCTCTGTTTTGTATGGTTAGTAAAAGACGCATTAACCTAGGGTTGTGTGTTTTATAATGCACTCAAAGCTACCGAGGACCTATTACCCTATGGGTATTTATAAAAAGGGAAAATGTCAAGTGTACAGTAACATGAAGTCTAGTCACTTTTCTGTAAATAAAAGCACTGGAAACCGTCTGTGGTGACTGTTAAACTATCGCAGTTGAAACTGATGTGTATGTGGGGAAAATGATGCCACATAAATAATTTCACAATTTAAAACAGTGAGTCTTCTTTGTCAACTCTTTCTTTATAAGTATATGTCTTCTACCATCTATAATTTCTTTGTATGAAACTAAAACAGTCAGCACTGGAGCAAAGTCTTGAATGACATTGATCTATTAAGTCCTGTAAGTCTTTCTATTCTTTCTATGCTTAAGACAGTTTGTACTGACAAAAATATGTTTTTAAAATAATAATTTAAGATAGTTTACACTAATTTGTCAAATATGTTGACTTTATAAGTACTGACATGTGCTGCCTATTGAAAATTCATCATTCCACTTTAGCCCTCCAATTTCCTTCACATTTCCAGTTTACATGTTGATGTAAAAAAAAAAACATTTTCTGAGGTCGTCTGAGCTGATTTTTACTCCTCTCTCCGTGCTGTGACAACACAGTGGGAGGTTGGGACCGTAGCACAAGAGCCACACTGCAGAAAGAATTACATTTCTATAGAGAGAATGTCCTGCTGTGCTGGGGTCATTGCACCTCAGTCCCATAACCTTTGACCTCTGACCCCTGCCGAGGTTTGTATTTATTGGAACATAGATCCTCTGTGTTGTGTCCCTCAGAAATCCTGCAGGATTCACAACCGAGACTTTGAATGCAGAAAACCTGTTAAAGCAAAACACTATTGTGATTTAATCACCTGACCTGAGTGTCAATATCAATATCCGCTGAAGATTTCGGAGGAAGATTGGTGATCCCGGATGTGCAGGAGGACGTCACTGTCAGCTGTGAGAAGTGCCAGACCAGTAGGTTTCATCTCTGAAACACTGCTTATACAGCGGCTGTAACAGGTACCTCCCTTTTTATTGTTATTAAAAATAATATGCTTTAAAATAAGTCCATAACACACTGTTTCAAGTATATGTCTTCTATAATCTATAATTTATTTGTATGAAACTAAAACAGAAAAAATATATGTAACTGAAAATATAAGATTATTATATTATTTCAAGTTTCAAACTGGGTATTTATACATGGATAATGTAAACGTGTCAGTGGATGAAAAAATACACCTATTACAAACTAACTTCACATGCTAATTTTCATTTTAAAATATTCATGTTCAGGGTCATGAAGAGAAACTGACCTGTGGGGACATTTATTAGCAGGAAAACAGACACACTCTCAGTTATCGGTAGTTTAGATTCTCCGATCCATGTGCATGTCTTCACACTGTTGAAGGAAGATTACGCGGACAAAGAGAAAACATGCAAACTCCACACAGAAACAACTAAAGTTCAAACACTGGAGGTCGTCAATGTGAGGCAACTGCAGCCACAATATATATCCTGATCACATTTAATGACATGAACAACAGTTCACCTAAGTACATCACTTCTGCAGAGTAAGTGTCTGTGTATGAAAGCTGCCCACCTGTGTATCTGCAGCATCACTGCCTCATTCACTGTCATATACAATAAAGTCTTATATTTTCTAAATTCACAAAACAATATGACATTTCATATGAGTCTGAATAATCTATCCCCTGCCTCATGAAACCTGGAATAAAAATAAACATTTTCTTAATCTGTGATGCCTCACAGATGTTACAAAAACACTGATGGCAACGCTCCAGTTATATTGATATATTGCTTTTATTCAAATATAATAAATGTAGAAGTTAACCTTTGTTTTCAATAATAAATATCTTTTTATAGGCCACATAGTTTCACAGTTGACTCAGTAACACCACGCTAAACATGATATTCCTGAGTTAAACAAATACAAGCGGTCATGTTTGTTCATTTGTCAGGAAGAGAGATTGAACAGATCTGACTGTCAAAGAGGAAAATGTAGGCCAGCTTTTTCAATACGAAGGCCTTCTAGTAAGTAAGCACTTTTTAAAACACATAGTTACAAAGTGCTTCCCACACACATGAAAAATCAAAATGCACAAATACATAAAGGAAGAGTCAATTGCAATAAAAACACAGCACAGAACAAAACAAAAAGGGGGAGATTTATAAAAAGTGACTGAACCAAACCTCTGACAGGACATCTTATAATACTCTGCGAAGGAATCGCTGACTTTTAAATTGTCTCCACAACATGAGTCAGAAAGGAAAAAAATCTATTTCATATTATCTTCAGTTATCTGACTGTAACTCGCACACACACACACACACTAAGCATACAATTTACATGTTTTTTCTGCATGTCATATTAAAATATTGCACTGCATTATTATGTATTATACCTGCGTACTAATTCATTCATTCTCACTTCCCTGATTTATCTGATCTTTTTCACAACATCTCAGAACATAGATACCAAAACCACATATTCTCACAAACGCATAGACAACATGTGTTCTGGCTGAAATATTTAGATACTAAGATTTTTATTTTTATTTCAAAATAAAACTGTATATTTGTGCAACACGAACAAGCCCAGTGGAGAGCAGGGCAGCGCTGCCGGTGATGGAGACAGTCAGGGGAGTTTCCCTGTTGACAGCAGCGCGCGCGCACACACACACACACACACACACTCACACACTCTCTAATGCTAGCCGGCCAGCTAGCTAGCTAGCCGCACAACTGCACTCACTGGTCGCGTCAAAGCCCAGCCAACCCTCCGTTTCCTCCAGATATCCACCATGGATTTGAATAACATCTTGTCGCAGCTTGAAGCTGCCCACGAAGAGGAGGTCGAGAAGCTCCTGCAGCAGTTTAACGGGGAGGTGAGTCGCGGCTCTGCTCGTTTGTACGTCGACCACAACAGACGGCGGCGCTAACGTCAGCTAGCCGGCCCAACGGCTAGCCCTGAGTCGGCTACTAGCCACCTAAGCCAAAATGTTAGCACTGTCATATGATAACTCATGTTGCATCGTTAAACGTATCACACCCACACCGATGAATGGAGCGAACAGGACGTCGATACGTTGTTTATAACGATCATGCTAATGCTGCCTGCTGACGAACCGTGTTACTGCACGAAGAGTTGTACAGCAATATTGGCAAACATTAGCCATTTCTTGGAGGTCTCTGGGAAATATTTTGACATTGATACCCGTTTCAAAGAGGCTGTGGTTTATTTGAAACAAGGCGGCTTTAATATGTCTGTGGCATGTCAGGCTGAGTTGTTTGGTGTCCACAATGAGCATCTCATCTGTTTCAGAACAGGCACACCTTCACTTTTGACCAAAAGGAAGAAACCCTGCGGAGTGTGAGTACTAGTTATCTGAGCAGTTGGCTATTAGATGATCGAGGTAGCCCAGTAGTGTTATAGTCTATAATCTTTTCACTCTGTGTCATCTCAGAAGCTGTGTCAGAGTGTGTTGACAGTACTTGGGAGGCAGGTGCAGCCCAGCTGTCAGAAGACATGTCTGGAGACACTCCGCATCCTGTCCAGAGACAAGCGTGTCCTTGGACCTGTGGCCACCAGGGAGGGCATGCTGATCCTGGGAGGATTGGCGGGGCTGCACGCCGGAGAGGATGGAGGTGACAACGAGAAAAGCTCTCAGGAAGACACCCAGTCAGAGGAGGAGGAGAGGGTGGTGGTGGTGGAGGCCTTGAAGTGCCTATGCAATGTGGTGTACAACAGTCCTGCAGCTCAGCAGGTTTGTGTAGACGTGCAGCTGGCTCACGGCCTGTGTGCCACCCTGCGTACGGCCCGCACGTGGCACCACGAGGTGGGCCTGTTCACACTGCGCCTTCTCTTCCTGCTGTCTGCCCTGAGACCTGACGTGAGAGGGGTTTTGCGGAGAGAACTGCATGGTGTGAGACTACTGACAGAGGTGCTGGAGCACACCCTGGATGTGCACTGGGTTGGACCCTATGAAGCTGCCTGTCTAGATCCGCAGGCCCTGCCCATGCCTGCAGAGGACAATGAGCGAGCAATGGAAGCACTCAAAGCCTTGTTCAACCTCACACTGTCTGAGGCTGGTGGTGAGGTGAGTGTGTTGTGAGTTTGTAAGAGTGTGTAATGTTACAGTGAAGGTTCATGTTGCACTGTTCCCTGACTCGTTATAATGGAGGGGTCAAGAGCAGGTCGGGTACGCATCAGCAGAAACGTAAATGTTTCTGGCTCAGTCATTTGCTTAATTATAGATTAGACCGTCCTGGACCACAAAGACCATACATCTGATCCCCACAACAGCCAAATTATATCTATCACTGACCAACGTTTGGCTTGTTTACGTCTTTCTGAGGAAGACGCACTCAGTAATTTACTGTCAGTGGCTCTTGGTAAGCACGTAAGCTGAATCCCCAAATGTAAATGGGCCATAAAATGAAGAGTATCTTGATTCAAACATTGCAATTCAAGATACTTCAACATTCAGTTCATGCACAAACTGTATGCTGTATCAGGAAGAGAAATATTACACATCAAATCACACACTGTCAGGAACACAGATGTGATTTGTGATAAGCTGTGACCGCCAGGTGTGGCACTTAAAGGGCAGCAAAGACAATTAGTGAGAAAATCAATATCAGGTGTGTGGGGGAGTTCTTATGAATAGGTGTGCCAGTTTCAGGTCGCAGCCACTGTTAATGTTATGAGTTACACCTGTGTTTTTCTGTCTGTGACTACTCAAAATGTCCACAGAGAGAATTTAAGGTTAATTTAGGGAGTTCTCATACATCAATACAGAACTTTTGAGTATTTGCCTATCCACCACTGACCCCTTTTTTAAATAAACTGTAAAATCAACTTCATACAAGCCTTTTATGTGTCCATATTAAATTGGTTTTGCAGTAGTTTCACTTGATTATGAAATACACAATTCATTGGAAACCACAGACATGAACAAACAAGTTTCACTCACCAAAATGCCCTCCTCTTTTTTTACTTTCACATTTAAGTTGTGTAATAACCATCATGTTTCTCATGTAAATCAGACCAGTCACTGTCACCAATATCCAATACAGCATAGTATATATTATATTTGGTTGTGATTGATGTCGTTCATGATGTTGTAATATTCATAATAGTTTGTAGCTATAACTGATTTTGGAAAATCACTATCAAAGTTGGCAGTCTTGTCTAAATATTTCAAACATTTCATGCAATGTGGACTGAAGGGGACACGTGACTGCAAAGGCTGCATCTAACGCACTGTAAGTTTTAATGACACCAAATTTAGTTCTTAGGCTAAAGTTTGACCCTGCTCTCCTCTTTGATGCTGTAGAAATCCAAACTTCCTCTTCCTCATCCTTTTTTTGAATCTAGACTAAAAGCTTTGATCTCACCGTCTCTTTGCTCACCTCTTTTTGCTCTAGACTGGCTGCGATGCCTCATAAAATTTTAAGGCAGCTATTTTTGCAGTTAAGCCTTTGCTTCCAGATACCTGTCCATGCAGCTCCAGTATTTTTTACTCTATTGTTTTGCTTTACCTCTGAACAATAAAACTTTCTGCTTGGAATTCATGTTTTTGTACATCCTTGATCTGATAGGAGGATGACCACCAGTTCCGACTCATCGCTGCCATCTTGCGCCATCTGTTGATGCTGAAGACTGAGACGGAGGAGAAAACAGAGGAAGCACACAGGTGGGAAGTCTGTTCCTCACTGCTCTTAATATTTTAATCTCTATTAATAAGCTGCACCGTGAACGTTGCATGAAGGCATTCTGCACTTTGCAAAACAAGCATGACATGGCCCAGTCCCATGATGCTTCTGTTTCATAGCTTACAGTATGTAAATGTGTGATTCCTCACCTCTGTATTTGGTGATTGTGTGTTTTACTAGAATGCTGCTGTTGAGCCAAGAGACTGGCCAAACTTAATTTGAAACTGATTTGTATAGAAAAGCGCACAGATTGACAAAGTGCTTCCACCACTCAGCAAACTAACTTGTATCCATGTGCTCTGCTGGAAAACCACCTGCTGTAATTTGCATGTAAGCACCCCTCTGGACAAGCACCAGGCAGCTGTGAGGGAGAGAAATTAAGACTGATCTCAGCCCACGGTCCGATAGCAGACTGCAGTGTCGTGGGAAAAACAGGCCGAACAGAGATGTTTCTTTGGAGCCTTATTGGGTGTTTCATCTTCTAAACGCTCTTAACTGTCGTAATACTGCAGCAGCAGCAGCATCTTCTTCTCATGGTAATTTAATGCAGGAATGCCAAGAATCTGTGGCCATAGACTGAAATTTAAACAGCGTCATGTATAAGTAACTGATGTTTCTCTTGACCTGTCAAGTCGGTGGCTGACGTGGTCATGGGAGTTTGGCCCTTTGACCAACATAACTCCATTGTAGTTTGTCTGAATGTGAGTATGTGACAGGACTGGTCTAAATTAAATAGGGGAGTGTGAACGGGTGGAGTTGTTTTTATATAGAAAACAGCTAAATTGCATTCATGTGTTGTGTTAAACAGAAGGTTGGCCAATCTTGTTTACAAGAAATATTTCCAAATTTAAGCAGCTTTTAAGTGTTCAAAAATCATAAACAACTTTCAAATTAGTGTGCATCACTCAAATCAGAATATATTTCACAAAAATCCTCACACTACAAGATTACACGACACACTAGAACACAGAATTACCACGATTGTCTTATTGGAGCTACACACCACTTGTTTCTTCACAGTTATTAACATAGGCATAGCGTATTACGCATTGGCAGTATTCATCATATTCAAAAAGCCTTTTCCTCCATCTGTGCTATCCGAGACACCAGCTTTTTGTCTTTCCATTCCATTCATTTCAGAGATCCTCTCTCCTCCAAAATGTGTCTTTATTTGTCTCTAATTGGCTGTTGCAGGTCTTCTCAGACACTAGTAATGTGAATATCCAGACTAAGTAGATAAAACTCAAAACTCTAGGCAGCCTTGATGAATCTGCCTACAGTTTAGGAGGTAGAGTTTTGTATTTACAAAACACAGCTGGGGATTGTATGCAGAGCACAAATTACAAGTGGTGAATGATGTAAATATCTCTCCAACACTTTCATTATAAAACCATATTTCCTGTATATTGCTGTCTCAACAACATAGATTTGTGTAGATTAAAAAATGTGGCACAGATGGGAATTAGATGAAATGATTTGACACTTGAAAACCCCTTTTTCCCCATGTGAGCCAGATCGCACCCTGAGGTCATCTGGCAGCTCCCAGTCAGCTGTTCCAAAATGTAGATTAAAAACAAGAGGTGACTGGTCCTTTGCCACGAGGGGTCCTTGACTTTGGAAGAACTTGTCTCAGGCAAAATGTTCCAAAGCTTTCATCTATTAATCATCTTCTCCACTTCTTAAACCTCATTTAGACTTTGACCTCTTCAGCCCCACAGGCAGTTTCATCTCAGAAACTGATGATTTTATGTCCCTTTTATTTACTGGACTGTTAAATATCTAAAGCTTTGTAAAGATCTATGTCATTAAAAATGTCTCTTTTTTGTCTCTAGCCACGCCATCAACCTGCTGAATAACCTGCCTGTGTCCTGCCTGGACAAGCTAATCGACGTGCCTGTCCAGGGAGGACAAGAGAAATATGGTGGGAAAAACATGGATGCAGTCCAGGTGTTACTAGACTTCATGGAGAAAAGGATCGACAAGGTAAAGTTCATCCTCTGCAGCGAACACAAAGAGAACTGGCCGCATTGATTACTTGTCCACTATATCTGTTTATGTGTCGCTGATAGTTCATCTAAATTCCTAAGAAAACTAAAATCCTAAAACTAAAGTCCTAAAAAACTTGTAAAAATGTTGAAATATACATTATAGTGCACGTCAGTAAATGAACACTTATAATTTACACTACAGGACATAACAGAAATAGCTTACATGTAAAATCAGATACATATTGCAAACATACGTACACTCACATGCAGCTAGCCATGGTACACACATTTTTTGTGACATTTTGCATTTATTTGAGATTTGAAAGTAGTGCTCTGATCTGATCTGATCCTTGGCCTAGCAGAACTAAAATACACTCACAATCACTTCACACAAAGCTTTACTGCATGCCATTCAGCTTCTCATCTACCCGTCCTGCCTTTACCTCATTATCCTTCTTATGACCCACGAGTGCACTACTGATTAAAATCTATCCACTGTTCTAGCTTGTGAAGTGTTTGTGGATTGTGTCACCCCAAGCAGGGCTCCAACTACAAAGAGGGTTTGACTCCGGTGCTCAGCCTTTTGACTGAAGGATCCAGACACCACAGAGAGATCCGCATATATATCAAAGCTCAGGTACATGGTGCACAGGTGCATGGAGTTACCCCTTTATTCTGGACGGCGAGCGTCTGCCCTGCTGAAGTGTGTGTGTTCGTGTGTGTGTTCGTGTTCATTGGCCAGTAACTAGGTTAGAAAAATCAGTAAAAAAAATAAATAATCTGAACTATTGATAATCTCTGCATCTTCAGGTACTTCCCCCACTGAAAGATGTGAAGATCAGGCCGGAGATCGGCACCGCCGTCAGAAACAAGTTGGTTCGCCTTATGACACATGTTGATATGGGTGTGAAGCAGACGGCTGCAGAGTTTCTCTTTGTCCTCTGCAAAGAAAGCGGTGAGCGGGGTGAGGGGTTGGGGTGTAATTGATGAATTAGTGCTCTGCCAGATGCATGACTGTAACTACAGCACGGCTCATCCTCACACATGAACATTTATACGTAACTTCACAACCTTGTGTATCTGTGGTGTCGTCTCGCAGTGGACAACCTGTTGAAGTACACGGGATATGGAAACGCAGCAGGACTGCTGGTGGCTCGAGGACTTCTTGCAGGAGGAAGAGGAGAGACTGAGTACTCTGAAGATGAAGACTCAGACACAGAGGAATACAAATCTGCAAAACCCTTGTGAGTGCTCTGCACGGGGCTTAGAATAAAGCTTTGGCAATCCGATGTCAACTTGTTTAATACATTAATGTGTTTGCAGCTGTACATTAAGCTCGCTCATCTGCTTGTTCCAGCATCAACCCCATCACCGGTCATGTGGAGGAGCCGATGCCGAACCCCATCGAAGAGATGACCGAGGAGCAGAAGGAGTACGAAGCCCAGAAACTTGTCAATATGTTTGACAAGTTGTCAAGGTGAATATACTAAACTATAAAGGACTCAGAGAGCAAATAACTCTGCTAGGGACTGCAGAATTCTCTCAATTTATTTTAGTAATAATACTGTAAATGTTTTAAAAAAGGTGTTTGTTTTTTTTAATGGAGCAGGGCCCGTTGCCCGACTTTGCACCAAATTTCATTAAAATCTGCTGACAGATTTGAGATTTTTGGTACTGTATTTAACAGGGTCTGCCATCTGTGTATAATGGAGAATTCAATAGAAAGATTGTTAAACTTAAAAAAAAAAGTTTTCAGATGCCCAACTAAGAAACAAACAAGCAGGACAAACAGAAGTCTTTGACAAATAATGAATTGTTTCTTTTGCAAAGGTTCGACTAAGATGATTAACTTTTTCTGTTGCTTCCCCTGCTCAAATTATTTGTATTATTGATTGTTTCCTCTGCAAAGAGCCCTGCTGTATTTGTGTTGACCTTTCCTTAGTGAGCAGAGGCTAACGTTAGTCAAGCACGATGCCTGAACAAAAGTAACAGTGAGCTCGCTCCCTGCCAACTGATTCATCAAAGGAAGAATCTCTTGCCGTTAGCTTCAATTAGGCCTGGACTTCCAGCACGCCGCAGCATTCAGCTAGAGTAAAATGGAAGCTGCCGGCACGCCACCGCAGCATCATTACCACCGCTCCGATAATTATCACCTAATTGGCTCACACAGTCGGCTTGTTGGTCCCGGTTCCTTTATGTGCCACATTCATGTTTTTAATAACACGTGTCCTGACTTTATTCTTCTCGTTTTGAGGAGCCAGTCATTGGCCAGACAGGGAGTGGACTGAGACAGAGGCACAGCTAGACAAAGCAATTTGGGTGGAACGTGGACGAAGAGGAAGAGACACGGGTGAACAAATGTGCAGACATAAGAAAGCTGACCTTGTCATTGTTAAGCCAAAGAGGGGGTTGAGCTGTAATGAGGCACGTGCGTCCAGAAGAGGAAGATTCCTTTCCTCTTTCTTCTCTTCCTCAGTGAAGGAGATGTGATGATGACAGAGAGGTGCTTCCTCAGTACAGGCTCTAAGGAGATCGTTCAGAGACCTGCAAGAATGTGCTCCCCTAACTGCTTAACTGGTCCTCCAATTAGCACATATTCTGCACCCCCACCACCCCCTCTTACATCTGCCAGACCCCCAGTCTTCTGTCACTGCTGAGGAGGAGTGGAGGGATTTTTTTGCTCTAATTGGGAGAGATGATGTTACATGTTTTTGTTTGTTTTGTCTTGTTAGTCCTCATTGTACCTGCTGACTTTGACCAGTGATATAAGGCTGTGGGCTGGGGGTTTCTCTCTGCAGGTTTCATCGCTGAAAAGATGCTGAAATATTTTCAGATTTAACCACACCACACTTCTCCTCCGTCTCCGTTTAAAGATTTTAACTTGTAGATTTCCTAGGATAAGTTCAATTTAATTGCAGGAATCAGTAGGAATTACATGGCCATTTATATTTGAATCTCTTTCAAATGAATGCAAATCGGTCCTTTTTAAATCTTTGATGGATAATTCGCTGATAAATCATCTTAGAGGGAGTGGTGGCACACAGTGCAGGTATAATTGGATTAGGATGAAGGGGCAGCCGTGGCTTTGAGGAGATTAGTCTGAGCGCTGATCCTGTAATTAAACTGCCACAGGAGAGGAGGGCAGAGAGGAAGAGAGGATGGCCAGACAGGGGCGAGTGTCCATGAAAGGGGGAAGGGGGTTGTCAAGTGAGGGTCCTCGAGTTCTGGATGTAAGAGGGTAAAGATGTACAAGTGAAAGCCCTCTTAAGACCGTCTGTGGATACAAAGGGTCCTGAACAGAGCTGGGTTTTGTCTACAAAGTTTTTGTTTACTTTGAAAATATACATGAAGGCAGTCATGTGTATTGATATATTTGCAATTTGACAACCTTCCTATCTAACTCCTCAATGTCTGATGTTTTTCTTTGTGTCCACAGGCAGAACGTGATCCGGCCAATGGGGGTCAGGCCCGATGGGACGTTAGCACCTCTTGAAGAAACTCTCTGTGATCCACCTGAGAACAACTCAGGATCAGACTCTGACTAGTGCACTGCCCATCTAGGCCACATTTTAAAGGCTAAGCTCACCGGGCCCCAACACATCTAAAGCTGTGTCCCGTTTCAAGGGCTGGGTCCTTTTGAAGAATGGTGCCCACGAAGGTGGGAGCTTGAACCTCCACCCTAAATGTGGTAGTCTACTGTCACAGAAACAGAGTGTAGAGTAGAAGTCAGTCAAAAGATCCACATGCTGTCCTGATAAATCCCAATAAATCACACTCTCTCAACTTAAATGGATTGGCAGATATCAGTAGGATGTGTGGATCTACTCTCACACAAACCCAAACTAATGGTGGAATTTAGGCTCTGCTTTTTAACTTGTATCACCAGGAAGTCGCCCTGAATTAGTCAACAAAGTTTAAACAGCGGTAACTGGGACAGGTTTTGTGATATGAGTTAACATTACGAGTTTTAATGTTTTACTGCAGCAAATGAGGCACAACTGGCAAGTAGAGTATCAGGTTAATGCTAAGTGTATCCATATAATTTCTATTTATCTGTAAGTTTATGTCAGGCATCCATTATTTACACCTTGCAGTAACGGCCCGTTAGGACCTTTTCAGTCCAGAAATGTGACTCCTGATGATCCAGCCCTGAACTGGGACACAGCTCAACATGTCACAGGAAACTCCAGAGGCCCCGTGGACTTGATGTGTGTCAGAAAGACTCTACTGTGGCATCATAATGCATAGGAGGCCTCCATGGTTACTGTTGCACCTTCATCATTTCTTTTATTGCTCCCTAAGTTAGAGGTAATAATATATTTTTTGCTGGATCATGTGTATCTCGCTGAAAGCACTGTTGTTTTGGTTTGTTAAAAGTGTAATTGGGTCTGAATAATCATTCCTTCATTGTGCTTTTTGTTTTTCACTTTTTTATGTTTATTTTTTCTGCTACATGATGATTTTGTCCACTCTTTGCGTTTCTAGATGATTATATGATTATAAAGTACACATTATACACGCATTTAAACATGAAATCATTGTAAACTGTTGACAGTGAACCTAGTTGTTGGTTTAAAATCATGGGGCCTGTCCAGTATGGACCAGTCGATTGATGTATATTTAGTAATGAGGCAGCGTCAGTGTGGTGGCTGATAGTAAACAGATCGTTTCTGCCTGTTGTGGATTCTTGACAAAGAAATGTGTAAACTGCAATGATTGTTTTTTAATCCATGTTACTTTTGCCAAATCTGCATGATGTTAAATCAGTTCTCAGTAATGTGATTTTTTATTTTTTTTTTTCTAGATTGAAATTTTTGCTAATTTTATATGAATCCACTAGTTTAGCGTATGTATAAACTGAACACTATTTCTTTGTGTTGGTACAATTTAATTTAATGTGAAAGCTGCCAGTTCTGAAATCAGATGCATGAATGGTTATGACTTTGCAACAGATTTGGCCCTTGAACTGAAACCCTGCTTTGGATTACTGATACATTTGTTGTAAAAAAAAAAAAAAAAAAAAATTGCTTTAACCAGAGAACATGTCATTATTACAGGGATATATATTGAATAATCATGAGCACACTTTTCACCTGGCCTGTGAATCACCACTACTGCCTACTCACACAGAATAACTCAGATAAGTAGAATATTTAATCGTTTAATATGGAGTTTGATCTGGAGTTGGCTTCACATGGGCACAAAAGACCTGACTCAACATTTTGAGCCACCTTCCTGAATTTCATGTGACTAATGAAATGTTTTTGGTTAGACATACAGATGGTTTACAAATTGAAGGGAAAACCAACATTAAGTGTCTTAGTGAGGTGTTGGGCCACCACAAGCCTCAAGAACAACTTCAGTGCTCCTTGTCTGCAAAGGCCAGAGCACAAGTTTCACAAGATTTTGATACTTTAAAACCATTCAGTGGCCGTTTGTTAGGTTTCATTTGTTCAGGGTTTTCCCTTTAATTTGTGTGCATCTGCAGATCACAGTTTGTTTGTTTTTTTGTGCTCCTGGGTAAATGCCTTCTTTTTCCTGCACAATCATAGTGGGATAAATTCAAAATTGCATGTCGATCACTTCTCCACCTGGAAAGAATATGTTAAGGTGACAGTTTTGTTCTTTACATACTGTAAATAGCACCAAACTTATTTTGTGTAGAGAGGCTTCAACTGAGATGTTAATAAACTGGAGAATAAGAATAGTTGTCATTTTTGGATCCATATCACATAAACCTTATTAAAAAGACTTTACTAAAAGAAATGACAATACTTTTATTAAATATTGTTTAAAATACAGTGTTGTGCTGATATAAAACATTAACAAGTTTACTGACATGGGACATAAACACCTGAAGAAACATTAGGATTTTTGTTACATGGCTCATTTATTTACTAGTGTTCTGGATGGACCCTCCTTCTATAATAAGTGCTTTAAATATGCTTGTTGAGCTTGGTAAACTGTATTTGATATGATTTTTTGATTTACATATGAACATGACTCCTCCTTTGACTCCCAGATGAAGAGGTAAGATGATGCACTTTTACTCCAATGCACACAACGAAAACCATTTTGCCACTAGCAGAAAATAACCAGATCAACAGTAACATGTAGTTAACAGGAGAACAGTCTTAGTGTGAACCAGGGAGAGAAGAAACTGTCTCAAACCTTTCCAGGGCCATCGTTTATGAAACATGCAGAGTCAGTTGCTCAGGCTGGAGGATGCAGAGCTCTTGCTGTCCGTCTCTGAGTCCGTCTCCTCGCTGCCGCTGCTGGCTGCTCTTTGAGCTCCTGGTCTGGACCTGGATGTCTCCATCCTACCTGGAGGCTCTGAAGCTCCTCTGCTCTGGCAAGGTGTCTGTCCGCTCACTGACGTATGGGTGCTCTGCAGAGAGGGAAATTATTGCCATAGTTAGCAAAAGTGTTTTAAAATAGAGCCCAGAGATGGTTAAAGGGGAACTCCACAAATTTCACACATCAAAGTCTGTTGGGGAGTACTTCTGTATATGCGGAAAAAAGTTTTATAAAGCATTTTGTGGCTCCAGAGGGAGTTGCACGAAATCTGATAAGTTGCCTCAAGTGATGTCACTTGTTGTTGAGTTGCATTATGGGTAATGTAGGTGTCAGGTTTTGACAAGGAAGAAGAATGTGTGGAATAAAAGAAAGATGATATCTCTGGTTCTGCTGCATCAATTTTGATACAACTGTCCATTGTGAGTCTGACAATGTGATTGGAGTGCAATGCTAAATCAGAGTACGACCCCATAAGTACCTCCACTGGCTTGGGTTTATATGTACAATATCAGCAGAGCTTTTTCTGCTCTGTGTTCCCTGTCTTTGTCTTTCATAAAAAAGGTACAATCTGTTTAATAAAGAACCCAAACAGACTCTTGCATGACCTGCAAGAAGTTCTTTAAAGGCCTAGTGCTTAAGATGGAACCCACCAGTGTTTCCTGACTCCTCATCAGCTCTTCAATCTCGTCGCTCCAGCCGAGCATTTCAGCAAACCTCCGTACTGTATCCTCCAGGTCACCCAGCTCCATGTGGTCTCCTCTCCGCAGTGGGACCTTCTCAAAGGGACCCACAGCATGTCGGTTCAGGAGGAGACGTGGCACAGTGGAGCGCACCGTATTCACTAGGCTGGCAAATGGCTCGATCTGAAACAATTAAATGTGAAAACTCACAAAAATGTACTAGAAAACCATTTAAAGTGCTGAATACAGATATTAAAAATGTTTACCTGTAAAGACGTGCCCATAATGATTAGCAGGTCTGCTTTGGGGAAGTCTTTAGTGTGGAGGAAATACTTCTGAGGAAGGTCCTCTCCAAAAAACACAACATCAGGTTTGACTGTTGCAGCGCAGAATGTGCATATGGGGACGTTGTCATTCATTATGGCATGCTGTGAAACAAGGAAGCATGACTGTGGCATCAAATGCAGCGAATTACTGTATTAAATTTGAATGGTTGGACGTACCTTAGCCTCCTCAGCAGGGTACGCAGTGTAGCACAGGTGACAGGAAGCTGTGGCAAAACTACCGTGAGCCTCCACAAGTTTGTCATCTGGGATGCCACACACTGTGAAGAAAGTTATTAAATATTATGACGGACAAACAAGGACATCTATTCTGGGAGACAAAACATCATTTCAAGTCTCTGTAGGTTGATTTTCTGAGTGTCAAAATGAATGGAAACCAATAGCTGCCTGGAAAGTAGGAGGTTTATCTAGAAACCTTTGGTATGCTTTGGAACAACACGTCAGAACAGAAATTCTCTGGCTAAAATATGAGCATGTATGAGTCACTAGACAAATAATGGCATTGTAAACAGTGGTGAAAAGTAAATGTTTCAGGTGAGTCTACAAAACGGCCTTTTATGTTATTGTATTTTTATTCCTTTGTGATATTTGGTCTTGTCTGTGGTTCTTGTATTTGTCTGTTCTGTAATGGTTTTATTATTTTTTCATTCATGCTGTATCCTCCTACATGAGCTCTGATGTTTTGTCTGCTTTTTGTATGCCTCGTTTGTTTCTACTCATGTATAACATCAACCTGAAAAATCACACATTTACATCATATTGATTGTAATTAATGTGTGTTGACCCTGATAACTAAATCAATAAATAATGAAGAAAAAAAAATAAAGAAAATGTCTTCATTAACAGTTTATCATTTCTGTTTGGTTATATATATATATATATATATATATATATATATATATATATATCTATATATATGTATATATATATATATATATATATATGTATATGTTAAAATGTCTGTGTCATTGCTTGTAGATAAGTAATTAGGTGATAGGTATGCATTTGGATTTACATTTACATTTTATTGTGAATGCTTGTAAAAACTTCAGGCACTTTCAGCTCGCCCACGGTTTAATTTAAAGATCCATTTCTGGCAGTTTTTTGTTCCCTTTATGATCTCACTCACGTTTCTCTAGTCCATCAATGTTCTGGGTGTACATTCGGAGCAGCAGGCCTTTGTGGTGAAGCATGCGGATGAAGTAGTGTATGTAGTTTGGTCGGTGGCTGCCGGGATACAGAGCCTTGGCCAGGGAGAAGAAAGGCTGCGGGTTGTTGGAGAAGTAGTCGATGTTGAAAATAGCTTCTGGGTAAGGGATGTTGTACTTCTCCAAGTTGGCGTAAAGACCTGTTCCTGGAGTTCTGAAAATGTGGAAGTACAGACATTTTGACATGTGCCTATTGGGCATTATGGCGATACTTTCATTAAAGAGCAGAAGTTTTGTCTTGCTCATACACTTTTCCAAGGGTTTAATATCTCTTTCGAAACACTCGTCCAAAGAAACCGGAGCCAATCTGTTCCTGGGTGGTTTCTATATCCATTAAACAGGTTTACACTTTAGGTTTAGAGTTAAACTGAACAAAACACACCAAATAAATAAAAAGACTCATAATAGTGAAGAGAGAGATGAAGATGAGGGGGTGTAGAGAGAACAAAATCCACAGACACAAACCTGAAGTCTGGGATGCCGCTGGCTGTGCTGATTCCTGCTCCGGCCACCACCACCACGTTCTTACAGCGGCCGAGCTTCACCAGCCGAGCCACAGAGGCTAGACCGCCCTGGGATGATGACTTGGCAGCAAATGCAGACGGACCGCCCTGATCAGATCCGGACCCAGAGGACAGACCAGCCTGCACAGGGTCACTGCTGCCTTTGGACATCTGTCCTTTACTGGAGAGCAGGCCAAGACAAGACACATGAAAACATCCTGATCCCACATGGGACAATCCCCGACATGACTACTTGCAACACAACGATTTTATATTAAATAGTTAATGTTAATAACCAAGAGACATAATCCCCCCAAACAGGATTTTTACAGATACGTGCAAATTAGGGATTATATAAAGAACGACACAATAGTAACTGCTGATTGTCATCGATAGAAAGAAACTTTTCCTGTCCTGCGTATTTTTAGCTGTAGTGTCGATCAGTTCACCACTTTGGTCCAGACTGAAATATCTCAACAATTATTGAATGGACATTCATGTTCCCCAGAGGATGATGTCCACTGACTTTGGTGATCCCCTGACCTTTGCTCTAGCGCCACCAGCAGGTCAAAGTTTTCTGTGAAATAAATCAAGCGCTACTTTATAAACTGGCACAAAATGTTGTACAGACATTCATGGTCCCCAGACGATGAATCCTAATGATTATTGTGGTTCCCTGACTTTGCCTCTAGCGACACCATCAGGTCAACATTTATGTTAAGTTTATGACCAAATACCTGCAAAAATAATGACATTCCCATCAGCCTCAGCTGTGCTTTGTATTTAGTGCTAATTGGTCAATGTTAGCATGCTACCACGCTAAAGTAAAATGGTGAACTTGGCAACCTTATACCTGCTAAACATCAGCATGTTAGGATTGTCATTGTGAGCATGTTAGGATTATGATGTTAGCACGTGGCTTACAGCCTCACAGAGCGGCTAGAGTGGATAAAGAGTCAGTCTTGTTTTGAATTGGATCACAGACAAGAAACCAAACCAAACATACTGTATGTCTCTATCACACATTCAAAAATGTTGGAGTTTTTTTAAATCTGGGATATATATATATATATATATATATCAAAATATCACTGATCTTGATAACAGTGTGACTTCCTGCTCTTATTTATGTTCTATGATTGCTGGGAGCTGTAAAAAGAGTTGTTATGTTCCCTTTTCCTTATCATTTATACATTAAAAAATGTATGTAATGTGTTCTCACCTTGAAGGTAAACCGTCCTGTCCACTCACACTCATCTGACTGAGGTCCTGGGCCAAAGCAGAGTCCGTCTGCTTCTTTCGTTGTTTTCCATACGTACCCGGACCAGAGTCCTGGGTCTCTGCTGGGTCTGTATGCCTGGCCTGGGAGCTGGAGCTGCGGGTTATCCTGGTGACTGGAGGCTGGGGGGCTTTTTTATCCCAGTTGGACCTGGACCTGTTCATTCCAACACCTGTTGACAGCAAGAAAGAAAGAAAAACAAATCATGCTAAATGAAACATCAATCACTGTTTATGAGCTGTAATTCAAGTTTCCTTTCCTCTGTGCTATCAGCACAAAGCGGGATTTGTCCAAATGACATTTGAATGTCAGACATGAAAACTATGTTTAATTTTTAATTGTGCGAAATGGAAAATATGGGCTTGATTGTTTGTTTATTTTCTAGGACATTTGCTTATAATTTCTCTTTTTTTTTTCTTACTGCACTAATTAGATTTTGACTAGTTTTCAGTGATCTGTTTTCCCCTCCCTTCCCTCCATCTTCTGTATACCATATTTAAAAAGCTGTTACACTGAAATCATCGTGGCATCCCTTTCTCTTCACTCCCTTTGCACAGAGAGAAGCTGAAATGTTTTAAAACTGTCAACTGTTGAACAAAAGGTAATGGCTGCAATATATTTAGAAACCCCCCTCTGCTCCTCAGCAGCTATGCTAATACAGTTCACAGCTGTGGCAGCTTTACTGTTCAGGGAAAGTGGAGGGTAGAGCCGAGAGGTGGGGGGTGAGAGTTAAAAAGAGGGGTGGCAGAGGTGAAAGGGACCCGTAGATTGACTGTGTGTCAACAAACCCAGCTGGGAGAGAAAAGAGGATGCCCCCTAACGGCCCCCTCAAACTGAGTAAAAAGAGGAGGAGGGGGTGCAGAGATAAATGATACAGAGGCGGGATTCAATAAAGAGCGAATAGAGGAGTGGAAGAAGAAGAGGAGAGAGAGGAGGAGGAGGGGGGCCTCTTTTCCAAAGCTATTCTAGGCCTTCAAACAACTTCCATGAGGAATGAGTGTGAGTGATCAGGGAGAGGCAGCGAACAAGGAAACAAAAGAGCTACAACCCATAAAACATGACTGCTTCAGAGGGCAGCAGGGAGATAAGACGGGCTTTTCTCCAGAAGCACCTTATCGCCCTCCGGAGGGGATGGGAGAGGAGGACAGGGGTCACTGAAGGCTTATTGAGTGGCAACATGGCCAGAAAATAGCAGCCATAGGAATATAAAGTGATGGGATGATGTAGCCTCAAAGCTTTTCTTTAATTGCTACACTAACTTTAAAGAAAATTAGTTATTACCAAGCTTAAAATGGATGTAAATTGTGGCTTAATTTGTAGACAACCATCTTAAAAATCTCACATTCTCTGAGCTACTTTCATTTTAGGCACTCAATCTTCTTTCACTTTGCCTCCTTAAAGGCTGAAACCCCCACATCACTGCTGGGGTTTTTTTCTTTTCCCTGCACATCCTAAAGAACTATTAAAAACAGCGGGGAGGTGAGGGTCTTGGCTTTTGTCTGGGCTCCTCTCAAAAAGACACTGCTGAGTACAGGCAATAAATCACCAGCCCAGTTATTAAGGTCTCACACAGATAGTGCGGTGCAGCAGCAGACCCACTACGTCAACATGATCAGACCCCTCTATCTGGAAAGGTTACATTTGCAGAAAAGGTCCTGCACACAGACTGGTTAACCTGAAATTAATAAACAGTAAAGACTCAAGTAACATGACCCACAACGACAAATAAAGCATGCACACATCAGGTGTATTCCTCATTGGATATTACGGATTTCAGCGTGGCAGCAGCAGGTTTTCAGACAAACAGATTACAACCAGTCAAAACAGAGCAGCAAAGAGCAATGTTGACAAAATGGAGGACACTTCAGCAACAACCTGAAACAAGTTTAAATGATTTTGTGCCCTTTTTTTTTTTAATTTACATCAAAACATTCCCAAAAAGGTCCCATGCACAGGTGCACAAAAGTGAATTTTTATGGGATCAAACTGCCTTTCAGTGTTTCAAATGTCTTTTTATCTGATAAAGGCCTACTTGTGCCACAAATACTGTTATTATTCTTTAATGACAAATAAATCCCTGTATAAATAACAAAAGACTTAAAAAAGGATTTGAGAGCCCACCCCTTGCTTGGCCTTTCACACTGCTTGTTCTCGCAGCTCTCCACAGTCGAAAAGCTGAGCCCAGTGTGTCCCAGTACCGGACCACCAGGAGTGTAGCTGCTCATATGAGGGTTACAGTTATCTAATTAGGACAGGCCTACAACACTGGGCACACCTCGGTGCTCACCATTGCCCCCCAAAAAGTCAGGCTAATGGATTATCCTTTGAGGCTGGGACCAAAAGCCAAACACCAGCAAAGAGCAGCAGGGAAACAAAGTTTGTGTCAAAACAACAAAAAAATGCAACAGCAGTATCTCCTGACATTTACTGCTCACTGACGAAGCAGAAGAACTTCCTGTCTGAAATACTGCAACAATGTGAGGTAGAAAAAAAGACAAATGAATGCAATAATATCACTTCTACTTTGAAAACAATTACTTCCATACGAATACTAACTTTAACAACACATGGGTCTCCCTTAAGATCTTTAACCTTTATGTATTCTGATTCAATTTTAACCTGATGTCTAAAATGAGGGTCTGTCAGCGAACATGTGGATGCAGCTGGATCTGTGTTTTCACAATTTAGGTATAAAAGATCTTTTTTTTTTTTTTTTAAAAACACCATGAGAGGATTTGTTTTTTTTCCTCCTTTGTTTTATTTTCAAAATTCAATGTAAAAATGACATTATGATAGCGGCTCAGGTATGATTCAACAGGTCTGCTTATTAGGAATTTAAATAAACTATCTGGCACTATCTTTCCCTTAAGATTCCTCCAAATTCCTAAAAACTGTACAGTGATCCAGTTAATCCAGTTCACATTCTTCATTATGTCAAGTTCCCGAATACATGTAGTACTAAATACCAAAAGCACTATTTTAATGATCTGTTTATATTTTGTTCAATAGTGCTATAAACCTAAAAACCCTCAACTAAAACACTAAATAAATGCAAAATAAGAGTAACTAAATAAGGGTTGATACATCCAAAAATCAGATCCTCGTTCACGGTTAACAGCAGCAGCCTGAACCTGCACACAGTCGCACTTGTTTCTAGAGAGTCGAGTGTTAAAAACATCTACCTGGTGCCTCTGGAGTAACATGTCAGCTCTGTCTTAAAGGGGATTTGGTTAAGTTTAATGAGGGGCTTTTCCCCTGCAACCCCAGCATTTAACCCTCCACTTACAGCAGAATTGAGGACAGCCGACTTTGATCTCTGCTGCCCCCTCCCCGCCCCCCTCCCCAACACAGGGATGGCAACAGGCAGCCTGGTCGCCATGGAAACCTCTTCATTACTTAGTTGGAGAGGCAACAGCTCTCAGTTCTCCTTCCCCACCTGCTCACTAATGACATATCACTCTGTGTAGCATCTTTGTTGGACTCTCAATTGACACAAAGCAGCGAGTCCTAATTTGTGTTGGTATATTGTTTGCTCTCACAGAGGGGAAGGTGGGTGGTGGAGAGCTAATTTCTGCTAACTAATGACTCTTGTCCTGTAACTCCTCCGAGGACGTACCAGCCCTAAATTAAAAACACCGATCTGCCAATAATGGGATGTGATGTTATTTGTACGACCACGTGGATTCTTTGAGAGAACGGGATCTGAAAATAAACAACCGACAGCACAGGTCCAAAAGCCACCACTCATAATACTACACCGTAAAGGCTGCCCAGTTAATTACGGTCATCCAGGGCTGCAACAAACCACTTTTGTCCTCAATTCATCTGCCAATGGATCTTTTGATTAGTCGGGTGACTGTTTAATCCCAAAAAAGTCAAATGTTGCTTGTTTTGTAAAAAGTTTTAAACCCATTTATATTTATTGATATATATTTTAATGGTATAAAAACAGGCAAAAGCCACAAATCGTCATGTTTGAGAAGCTGGAACCAGTGAATGTTTTTGCTTGCTAAATAACTGATTATCAAAATAGTTTTTTATAGTTGATATTAATTGTCAATCAACTAATTAATTAATTGACTGATCAAGGTTTTTAAAGGTAAAAACGGCCATTACCATACCCATTAGCCAAGCTTGTTGTTAAAGACACATTTCATCAATCAGTGTGTGTAACTTTGTGTGACCATATCCTGATTTTTTGTTGTTGTTTTTTTAAACTAGAACCACTTTTGGATGTGCAGAGCTTTTCCATTACTACACATGTGCTGAATGAATTCAATAAGTTGACACATTCCTTGCATCCAGTCTCAGGTCTTGCAGAGGAGTTACTAACAGTGAGGCTACACTGGCACCTGCTGGAACTTAAAACTCATTACACGTGAAAACCAATCAGTGCCACACACACTGTCTTACTGACTTACATAGGATGGCTCCATTTATTAAGTTATCTGTTGTAAGTTAGTTTACTGCTTCACAAAAAGCCACAATTGTTTTAATAAGCAAATACAGTCAATATGCAGCTATTAGTCTGACAGAGGAGACAGCAGGACAGAGACAACATATCACACAAAATGGGGATGGATTCAGCTACACGATGCTAAGTAGACTATGCCTCTTGTTGCTGAAAGCCATTTATTATATTGATAGCATTGTGATGAATAGCATTGTGTTGTTTTAGATGCAGATTAGACTGAGTAAGAAATCTTGTGGTGGACATCTTCGTTTTTAACATTTTATCAAATCACTTCAAAAAGACCACACATTTGCTACATGTGCAGAGGACCATTTGTATCTGAGTACAAGCATTACTGGATCCAGTCATATTAAAAGATCCCCTCCAGACATGTTTTAAGACATAAAAATACTCTTCATAGAATAATAATTGGTGTCTGATATAGTTGGTCTTTGGTTTGATTACCATGTTTACAATCACTCTTTCTATCTCACTGAAAAACACAGAATCTATGAAAATGCAAATACTTTTTATTTCAAAAGTTTAACTGCTGGAAACAAGATGTTTCCATCCTCAGCATATGTGACCTGGAGGTTTTCAAGTTTCCACATCACACTTGTGTTAAGTTGCATATTGAACGATGATTGGCTGTCAAACTAGTTGTGATGTCACAAATCCTGCCCGTACCTACACGTGTTAAAGACTTTACTGTAAGGTGAGCTCAGAGAAACTCTCTCTTCAGCAGATGGATGTGAAAACAGACTTCTAGTGTCAAACTCTGCACGAACATCATTCTGCACAGTGAAGCTCAAACATCCAAGTGAAGTAACAACAGTGGTGGGAAGTAACTAAGTACATTTACTCATTACTAAGTACAATTTTGAGATATTTGTATTTCCATTTTCTGCTACTTTATACGTAGTTTTTACTCCACTACATTTATTTCATACCTTTAGTTACTAGTTACTTTGCAGATTCATATTAATAATACAAAATATAATCAACAAATAAATTATGATGTATTATTATAGGTTAAGATAAGACTTTATTGATACCTTGGTGAAATTCACAAGCTACCTGGCAGTCGGTATATATAGTGAAAAATAAGCCCCACCTTTACCAGCTGCAACACTGAAGTAACGTACATATTAAAGCATCAATAATTATAATCCAATAATATAATATACATTATTCTGAAATGGGCCATTCTGCATAATGAGTACTTTTGGTACTTTAATTATATTTTGATGCTAATACTAAGTAATAGTTTGAATACAGGACTTTTACAGAGTATTTCTACACTGTGGTATTGCCACTTTTACTTAAAAAGACGAAAAGATCCGAGTACTTCTTCCACCACTGAGTGACATTCAGCAAAACACATTTTGGAGATGGACTTTAAAGTAAATGAGACACACAACAGCTTCCTTCCTGAGCAGTGTCATGTGAGGTAAACAGAAAAGTGATGGCCAGCTACCTGAGGATAGTCCGAACATGTGGGCTTTCATATCACTAGACAAACACAGGGGCTCAGTACACTCCCGGCTGCTGTTAATAACATTAATGTGGTTTCTAATATCGAGAGACACCAGGATCTTGGAAACTTCCTTTAACAATGTATGTGGGCTAATGTAGGGCTCCACTCTGCAGGAAGTCACTGACGCTGTTATTAAAAAGGTGGGAGTCCACATCCCCAGACCCCCTCTGGTAATAATAATAATAATAATAATAATAATAATAATAATAACAGGGCCAGATATCACTGTCATTTGCTACCTGTCTTCTTCCCACACGGAGGACCTTCTGAATGCTGAGGACACGGCGGCGACAGACAGCAGACTCTGTTGGGTCACTCGGGACGTTTCACATCCGAAAGGAAAACTCGCAAAGCTTCTTCTTCAACGCTAAACTCTGAGCTTGTAATCCACCGGCCGCTGCAGTCAGCAGCAGAAAAAGGTGTCTCCTTCTTCTGAAACACGGGCACTTCCCATCTACATGCAGCCAAAACCGTAAAGTTTCAGAGGAGAGAGCTGTCACTCTGCGGATGTTTCCGGGTCCTAAATAAGTCATTGCAAATACAGGCGGGAAACGGGGCTGGAGTCACGTGGGACTGTGTTTCCGCTTTCCAACCCCGGTGTTATTCAGACAGGACTTTTCTAACGCAAGCCATTTTGACTTGTCATAATAAGAAAAGCCCACTAATAACATTAATGATGACTCTGTTCTATTCGTGTGTCCCAGTAAGTTATGACAGTGTGACACAATGCCTGAAACTGAAGCAGCTAAATGGAATTCAGCCATCATTAATTTTGTTATTTATGCATGTGACATGTTCAAATGTCTTCAGTGAAAAAGACTGAAAAACAGTGGGCGACAAGTGGGAACTGCGGATGCAATTACAATTTAATGCAACAGTTCTGCAGTAAATCCTACCTTTGTGAAGGTTTTAGAAAGGTGTTGATTCAACTTCATGGTCAGTTTGGAGGCTGTAGTTTGGGGTGCTGTTGAAGTGTATTGCATATTACATAGAGGTGTTTCTGTTATTTAGCCTACCCTCTGATATAAATGTGAAGGGCAAAATAATAGAAACACCTGACACCTCTCTAAAACAGTAAAAACGGAACTTTATAGGATTTATTAGGATTTAATTGCAGGGTTGTATTAGACTGCATTAGTTTTAGTTAGGTGTACCTCAAACTGGCAACTGTGTATGAGTGTATGCATGTGAAACGGGGAGGAAGTGAAACTGAATGCTCACCTGCCTTCTGTCATTAGGCTGCTGGACTGTCAGCTACTGACCATGTTAGCCTTATGCACAAGTATTTGTTTATACATTTATCTTTAATTGTATTTTATGTATATTATCCACAGTATCATTATTCTTGCACTGTTTTTAATCATCTTACATTTGCACTACCTGCTCTGTTAATCACCTTACATTTGCATTTATTCCATTTAGCACCCACTATATCATAGTGACAACTCTCTGTAGTAGTTCTGGTGGTTAGACTTTCACTTCACGGCTGTGTTTTTGTGGTCTTATATTCCTGTGTGTATTGGTGTTTTTGTATTTAAGCGAACACAGACCAAGTCCATTTACTTTAGTGCATGCTCCAGATTTAAGGTGTCATGGTTTTGTTCAACAGGTTTAACCAAGGATTAATCTTGCTCTATAAGACAAGCCCCTGACTTCTGATTATGGAGCTCTGTAATCATCCAAGCACAACTTTCTTATGATCATCCAGTTTTGTTGCCACCTCAAACATTCACATGCTCTGAGGTGGAATAGACTTTGTATCAATGCATTAATAATCTATTTGTGTTAATTGTGTTGTGTTTTTTATAGTTTGGTGCCAGCAACACCAGACAATAACATATCATTTTGTTACTTTAGATTAACACCTGGAAATAGATTCTCGATTGTGCTCGCTTTAATAAGTTTTGCCTTACAAAATTGAATTTTATTGTAACAGCTTTTGAGATTACCTGTGCAGGTGCAGTATGTACTGTGCATCTTGCCCAGTGTGAGCTGGGATAGACTCCAGCCACTGTGGAGGAAAAATCGAGAAGATGGGCCAGATGTCTTCAGGATCTTCACCACACTTTAAATATTAACAGTCACTAATAAAGAAAACACTGAGTCCAGATGAGTTCAGATGTGAGCAGAGTTTACTGTTCAAGCAAGCAGCACAGCAAACACGAGTCCTTCCATGGAACATGCAATGCACAGACCCTGCCTTTTATACTCTTCTGTTACCCCTCCTTCTGTGGTCTTTACAGTTTAGTACCTCCTCTTGGCCTTGAGCTGCTATTTCTGCCAGACACCATTGTTTTTTCTTTTTACTCATTTTTCTGTCGTCAGTAAACAATGGCGTCACCTGCCAGATGGTTCATACTCTGATCTCCTCGGATCATGATAAATGATCGTGTCAAATGCTAAGGGTTTTCCTGCTCCCAAAGGTTTGTCTTCATTGACCCGTAACTAATGGTGTCTGCTCATAGTGCTTTGTCTGTTTTTTAAAAAAACATGGTGCTTCATGTGTTGCTAGGTACTTTCCACACTCATTAGTGCTTCTGCCTACCTTAACATGTCTGCTATGTGTTTGCCATGTCCATCTGTGCCCTTCTCGTGTCATTAGTGCTCTTGCTTATCTAGTTATTGTTCGGTTGCCCTGCATCTGATTTTGCTGCTATACTTGTGCTCATTAACATTGTCTGAGTCTGTGCATTTACATAGTTATACAATATCAAACTTCCAGTGATTTATCAAACAATTATTATTTCATTTCCAGTGTTAAGACATACTATATAGCTTTTATTCCCCACACCACCCTAGCCATGCACAGGATAAGTGCATATAGACAACAAACGGGTGGATAGATGGTTAGATGTAACAGCATTTGGACAGCTTAATGTTTAAAATGTTTAGCAAATGTTTATTTTGGTTATACATAGTTGAATCTGGAGTGGAGATCCACTCTATTTGCATTTGTTGTAATTGTAAGCCGTCACCTATATTCATATTCACAAATTAACCCATAACGGGTGTAATTTGGTTAAACACAAATGTTTATTTAGAAATATGCATCATGTACATTTTCACACAGGTCTCCTCTATAAAACAGGTGGTCAAGACAGGTAATAATGCAGGACCCGCCTGAAGGCCCTAATCATTTCAGCTGATGAAATGCTTTAGTGATGTATATAAACAAATTTGGAAATAATGATATTAACACAAACAACTGACACACAATAAATATGCATACCCTGAGGTTCTGAGGCCCAGGAGCAGTTTCCTGCTTTGCCTGGTTGGTAATCCAGCCTTGTCTACATGAATGCATTTCTTTTTTGTCTTTTCTGTTTGTTTTTGGGGTTTTTTGCTCTCCCCATGAAAGTCAATTCTAGTATCAAGTGGGTATTTGATTCTGGTGTTGTTGTTTTTTTTTTAAACTATGACACCTCTTCATGAAAGAGACGATCTGTGTCAAGCGAGGATGTACGTCACTTCCTCCTTCAGGGGAGGAGGTTGCTCTTGGGATATTTGGATCAGCGTCTTCTCCCGCCAAAGTTACAGTCCGTACAAAATAAACCTTCATCTCGTCTCATCTTTTAATTTAATTTATGTTTCCACATGCATTGCTACACCCTGCGATCATTTCAGAACGCGGTGCCCAGACCGCAGGGGATATTTCTGCTCCTAATTATCACCAAAACATCTAAAATGATTTCTGAAATCCAAAATAAAATGCCCTGCGTTTGCGTGTGCCAAAGAGTGAAGTAAAATATTGAACAACAACACTATTATCCAGACAATAATACGTACTTTAATCTGCATGCGTGTGGTTTTGTGAGCGCAGCCAGCAGCTGGAGCTCCAGTCTGCAGACGGTGTAGCTCTGTGTGTTTTTATGGGTGGAGACTGTCGTCCTCCTGCAAAATACAGCCGGACAGACGCATCATTAAAGGCCTTTTGGAAGCTGAAAAGTGTCTTGGCCCGTTAGTGTGAAGCGTCGCACACACCTCACAGTACATTGGATCCGGTTGCAAATCAAGGTGAGTGCTAAATGATCTGGTCTGGGGTTCAGTTTGTACGATGAGAGTCGGCCATGAGAACTTCTGCAGAACCGCTAGCGTTACTGCTGGAAAAAAAAACCCCAACAACAACCAAACAAACAGCCGTATTATCCTGCAAACCAGCTTCAAAGCCAAACTCCCTCCACCGTGAGTGTCAGCGGGACCGACAGGCTGGCGAAATACTCTTTAAAAAGTCGACCGATTTGCGGCGAACAAACAAAACAACAACGTTAAAGCGACGTGTCTGTTTGGGTGTCTAAGCTAGAATATCCTCCAAACGAGCTAAAGGTGAAAACGACCACACGGGCGGGATAAATGCAAGTATAACTCTTTGTGCCTTTTTAAAAAAAAGCGAGGCGGCAACAATTTTAACTACAGGGTTTCGACATCCTTTTAACTTGACGTAAAGTTAACGTTTTACACGGTACGGCGGGCCTTTGGCAAACTACTCCTATTAATATGTTTAATTTGAAACCTAACCAGGATACACAGGGCGAAAGAAAAGCTGTGTGCAGCGAGGCCTTCACTTTTAAAACCCGAACAGTGGCCTCAGATCAAATCCAAACTGTCAGCAAAGCCAAGTAATGTGGGCAACAGCTTTATGTGATCATTTCTGCTTTGGAGATAAAATGGAGTTCATTATTTCAAAACTGTTAAAGTCACACACAAGTTTAGAAAGTCTGTCCCTGTCTGCTATTTTAACCTGTTGTGCAGCTCTGTGACAGATTGTGAACAGGTCTGCCTTGTTTTAGGATCAGCAGCACACCCAAAGCAAGTTTTATTTTCTTTCCACACTGTGTGCATACTGCAGCCACATTCGTAACTGCTGACATTCAGTTGAGGCTCTCTCTCTAGACTGCCACATAGAAAACGTTTTGTCTGTTTGGATTAAAAGCTTTTAATAACGTGTACTAGTATGTAGCCTTGTCTCAATCGCAGTGTGAAAGTTAAAGCAGCTCATATGTGCACCAGGTTGAACAAGGTATTAATATCTGTGTGGAATACTTCAATGTGCAAAATTTAATGGATAAAAAAACCCCAAAGTCAGGTCCTTGTTTCTGCTGTTGCCCGCTTAACATAATAATACAGGAGTAAACACACAAATATATGCAACAACAAGCACAGGCACAGATCTGTAACCGGGTTTACAGCATAACAACCTACATAAGGTTCCCAGGAGGAAAACTATTTCGGGTAGCAGCGTTAACGTTAGACTAAATATCTTCCCCTGTAGTTAACCTTCACTGTATACCTGTGTTTATTACACTGTCTCTTATGGTAATTGTGTCATTTGTTTTCCCAGAGAGATGAGTCAGGCGGAGCAGGTGCCTGAGGACATGCCTGCATACCTCAAAGATGAGCCAGTGGCTACAGGTAAGTTTAGTTGCAAACATCCTTTGACAGTGAGCTATTTATTCACCCCAACTGTTAAAAGGTTTTAGAACATGTTCAGAACTAAATGTAGGGCAAATTATATGGAAATAAGGATTGTGGATTTTACATGGTGATTTGCTATTTCTTCAGTAATCAGCTACAATGATTGTTCCAGTTAACCTATTATGTGCATATTCAGTAGGTTAGTGTTCCTTAGAGGCACAGGTGTGTCCTTTCTTTACCAAATACGTTTTTGACACATTATGGCTGTTTTATATTTGAGTGATGGCACAAGTGTAAATATTGCTGTGTGTAAGAATGCACTTTGTTTCAGTTGCCCTATAAAATTAAAATGTAATTAAACTGAAAGGGCGTAACAAAGCTATGGAAAGAGTAAATGACTGTAGAGCTGTTGATTAACCGACTGGCAGAAAATCAGCAACTATTTTGATAATCAATACATTTTGTAAGTCATTTTTCATGTAAAACTCCAACCATTCTTTGGTTGCAGCTTCTCCGATTTGCAGATTTTTCTGTTTTATTGTACGATTGTAAACTGATTGGACAAAACAGGCAATGTGAAGACATTACCTGAATTCTAGGAAACTGAATGGACATTTTATATTTCTCACATTTTATAGACCAACTGAGTAAGTGATTAATTGTGAATACAAACAACAGATTTATTGATAATAGAAATACTCATCATTTGCAGCCTTACATGACTGATTGTGGCTTTTTGAAACATTTCTTTTACATTCATGCTTTCCTCTTTAGTTACTGTAGATATGGTGTATAGCAATATGCGTGCAAGCATCCAAACTAAGTAAAGAAGGAAATCGAAGACACTTTGTGTCAACAACAAAATAACAAGTAGTTGATGGACAGAAAATTGATCAACAACAACTTTGATAAACAATTAATTATGTTAGCCATTTTTCAAGCAAAAATACTAAACATTTCCAGCTTCTCAAATGTGAAGACTTTATGTTTTTCTCAGTTTTATATCTTTGTTAATTGAATATCTTTGGGTTTTTGACTGTTGGTCGGACAAAACAAGAGATGGGGAAAATGAACAATTATTAAATTAATCAAAAAAATAGTTTTTAGACCAAACAATCAATCGATTGATGTATAAAATAATCGGTAGGTTAGTTGATCATGATAATCATCAGTTGCATTTCATTTCGAAGCATTTCTGTCCTCTTACTCTTTATTGTTATTTGGCAGTGACATGTTGAATCTTAAAATGTTGCTCTTGTTGTTTTAAATCAGACAGCAACAAGGACCACCCACAGACACAGCCGGGCATGTTGGGCAGGTTGGCGGGGGGCTTGTACGGTGCCACCAAGGGAGCTTTAGGAGCGACGGTGGGCGGTGTGACCTGGATAGGGGGAAAGAGTCTGGACCTCACCAAGACCGCCGTCACCTCCGTAGCCGCTGTGCCTGCGATGGGAGTGGGGCTGGTTAAAGGAGGAGTGTGTGCTGTAGCTGGAGGAGTGACTGCTGTCGGCTCTGCAGTGGTCAGCAAAGTTCCCATAGGTGGAGGCAAAAAGAAGGACAAGTCTGACTGACGGGGAGTGGAGGAGGGCGAACACACACAGCTGTAGTGGCTCGCACTGTGTCATGAGCAGGAAAAGAGCAACAGAGGACTCAAAAGTTTGTAGTGTAGTGGTGAGGGGTCTGTTCTTTGTTTTTTTTCTTTAGCTTCTGTTTTTGTGATTGTTGGTAAACCCACATTTATATGATTATGTGTCAAGGACCTACAAAGCAAGAACTAACAAAGACTCTCCTGCTCTGTTGTTAAAGGAAAACACCAACACCAAACTATTGTCACCAGTGCCTGAAATCGTTCAAATAAAATGTCCATGTTTCATTTTTGATAATAAGCACCGTTTTCACTGAAAACTGTTGTATTTGTCACATTAGTTAACTTAAGTACCAGAGGAGAAAAGCTCAATGTAAATGCACTTAAATTTCACTTGCAGGACAATCATTGATCAATGACCACTTGCTGGCTGTGGACTGTGGATATTTCACTCGTGAATTTTTGTGACAGTTTAAATTTTCCTCTGAATCCACATCGCCCTCTGGTGGTTGTATTCTCAGCTCAGTGGAAGGCAAGTCGCACTTTTGATGCCCAAGCTGGTTTATTACAATAAATATTGCATCACAGAGTATTTTGATTGCAATGAACTTTATTTCCAGTTATAGTGTTACCTGATTCACTGTTACTTACTAGTTGACTCTAAGTTCATTGAATAACATTTTATACATTACGCTTCTTTTGACTATGTATTTTGATAGTTATTGTGACATGTTTAATGTCACTCTCAAATCAAAGCATATTAACATCTCCTTGGAAAAATAAAACTGCCACTTTGGACACAGAGGCTTCATAATGTCATAAATCTGTCCTGCTGAACCAAAGCATGACCCAAACGTTTCCCTAATGCTCCTCCATATTGTTTTACTGTTGTAGGAATCTGATGGCTGGAGTTCTTGACATTACTTTCTGAATTGCAAGTGTCAAGTACATTTTTAAGCTGACAAATCTGTAAGGGTACATTTAATTTAAAAAAAGGCCTTTTTGTAAATCCAGCTTTAACAGTAAAATGCCACTCAAGCCTTGTATGATGCAGAACTGCGGTTTCAAAGCTTTTGTTTTATCAGTGTTGCAGAATGTTTGGAAGTTTGCTGAACAATGAGAATTTATTCAAACATGGCAATATTATATTCAGAAATTGTTTAAATAAAACATATGCTAAAAGTTGAGTTTGTATTGTGTTCCATCACATAATAAGTCTTACGGAAACATTCAGTATATATAACGTAAAACCGGTTTTTAACTTTTTAATCTTAACGTTAACATTTTCAGTAGATTTGTAAATATTCAGACATTTCTACACAGGTTTAATTTCAGATACTGATCTGCATCTTTCAAGCTCTATTCTAAGATTTGTAAATGTATTTATATTTTGTAGAATCATTTTTGATTGTTTAAAGCAGCTTTAGCTTTCATTAAATTGTCAGGTTTTTAAAAAAAAAAATGTTTTGTAGTTAAAGAGTGTTGAAGTAATGCTGCAAAGACTGCAAGAGTTCTTAATTCATTAACTATATAACTAATGTTAATAAAATTATTTAACTTGAAGATTTCTTCAAAACAAAATGATCAGTTGCCTTTGGATAACATCATTCAGATGTTATCAAAAAGATTTAATTAACTTGAATAAAATAAAGAGGTGCACAGCTGTATTCAGTACTGTATTTATTTGAAATTGTACAAGTACTATTTGTTTTAATGGAGAGCCATTGTTACAGTATATGCCATGTTTAAAATACTAAATACAATTAAAACTGAATTAAAACATAAAAATTACATTTAACATCAAAAATAAGAATATAGCCCTTTAACAACCCCTCACAAGATAAAGATTTATCTTAAAATGTTTGGATTTCGTTAATACACAATACGTCTGGTCAATGCTGACCAAGCTGACACAGATACAGCACTGGTAAGATTCATTTTATCAGTTTTACATTTCTAAAGATTTAATTCTGAGATCACATCAAGACAATTAGGTAAAATGGAATATTTATCATTTACAGCAAACATTTATAGAAAAGTCCATTATATTTTGTTTTATTATTTTTTTATATTATATTATAGTTAAATATTACTGCCAATGGCTCCCGTTTGTTAGAATGTCACTAACAATGTAAAACAAATACAGTATGCACAGAATTAATCAAAGTATTTACAGCACATCAAAGCCAATATTTGTTTTAATACACATTTGACTACAATACTCCATTTCATTCTTCCTGTAGCAAAATTTTGGCTCTTTAGACCTTTTACACACATTACAACATACTGTTTCATTTCATACCACTAATAACTGAACGATGTTAATGTTCCAAACTTTTTCATTAAATGTTCTTCATATTCTTGAGCTCGACACTGTGCTGTTTACTGCTCAGGGGCACCCATGATGACAGGTCCAACAGAAACCACAACCTTTGGCTCAGCCGTCTTCTGGTCCACGGCCTTGACATCTCTGTCTAAAGACAGACGTACAAACATGGTCAGATTTACGTGCATGTTGCTCCTGAATTCTGCAGATTACAAATTCATCTCTTACTTTTTCTGAAGCATGATGGTTCACAGGAGTGGCCCGGTGCAGCAGAGCAAACAGCTGTACTGCAGTGAATGTACACCTGAAGAAGGAAAACAGTGTTGGCAGAGCAATACAGAAACATTTAGTTGCAGCAGTTTCTCATCAGTCGATATATGTATTACCTGTTGCTTCAGGGGTTCCATTGAATTAGGGTCTACGAAGGTAAACATTTTGAAAATGAAACGCCTGTAGTGACTTGGGAAGTCCAGACCAGAGGAGGGACTGACTGGAACCAGTGAGGACAAGTAGCGATCATCTCTGTATGGGCACCTGGATGAAAAGAAAATTATATCAAGGCAACGACAATGAAATTAAATTGAATAAGGAAGTCAGTGTTTCCATTGCATCCTGGGGATACATCAACATGGCAGATATTAGTGATATTTCATTTCAGCCTATATGTTGGCCAAAACGTAACAAGAAATTGCGATACAGAAATGCCAAAGATATGTTTGAGATCATTTAGAAATAGTGTCTCCACTACATAGTTTGTCCACCACAAGGCACTGACAAGTTTATTTTTCAACTCTAAAATATCCAAACCAAATTTATGGGATTTTTATCAAGACTCTAGTTTTCATAAGATGATTATCAGCAATGACAGCAATGTGAACTTTCACAAAGATCAAACATGTTGTAAATTGATGTTTTAGTTACCCGTCTATCAGAATGTCCCACTGGGGCAGAGTGTGAGGGTTGGGCCTTATGGTTGCCCAACAGCGACCGAGAGTCAAGACAAGGTTGGGATCTGTCTTTCCAATGAGTTGAACCTCCACGTACACAGGGTCCCTCAGTACTTTGGTCACAGGATAGTCTTCCTCCATATAGAAAGAGCTATAGGCCGCATCCACTGTGAGAGCAGAGATACCAGTCAGTATGACAGCCAACATTACAAACAGTAATGCTGCCAGGCTGACATACACTTACCTTCATTACAACCCTTTGTATTGCATCGTCCGTTAGCCAACCTCAGGTATACTGTGATGGGTCCCAGAGCAGCAACTGGTAGAGGAGGATGTTGTAATGATACTTCTATAACCAGAGTTTCAACAGAGATGCCAATGTACCTACACTGGAAGAGCAATCTGAAATGGAGAACTATTATTATTAGTCCAATGAGACATGGTACAAAAAGGTGACACATCAGACAAATTAGACAGACATAGGTGTAACAAAATATATAGACAGTTACACAAAACAGTTAGATATAACAAACAGAGGTTTGGTACAGATCTTTAGTTAGCTAGTTTGTTAGTGGGAGAACTACGAATAGAGATTTCGTATTTGTATGTGGTTGTGTGCATGTATGAGAGTGTTGTGTAAGTGTGTTGTGTATTCATATATGCGTAAGTTTGACCAGAGGAATGTGCAGGTATGTGCAAGAGGGAGGATAGAAAATAAAAAATAACAATGATAAATAAATTGAATGAATATATCAATTAAAAATAAAAAAAGAAGAAAAAGTGGTGGGGGAAAAATTACATATATGTGCACATATACATGCACATATGATGCACTAATAATAGTAATAACAACTTGGGTTTTGTAGGAGTTCAGTGCAGCTGGGGAGGTCTAGCGAGATCCTTCCTTTTCCCCCCTTACATTTCCTTGTATTCCTTGTACTGGCATTATGTTCTTTGGTCAGAGCCTGTATTTTTACGCTGTAACACGAAAGAAAATGATCACCTACTCATAGTAGCTGTCCCTAGTAATGGCTCCAAGAGGTCCAATTCCCACTTCATATGAGGAGAACATCCTGTTCTCATAGATTATAACACCAGGCTCCTCCTACAAAAAACAAGGACAAAGAAATGACACTGTGGGGTAAAAATATGCATACACTCTATTTAAAGTTGTTTTCATTTGTTGAAAAGTACAAAAGGCAAAAAAATGGCAGGTGGGATGACAATCATTCAAAGTTGTCTTTTTTGGTTGAAAAGTGGAGAAAATCAAGGTCTTACCATAACAATGGACCCACAGGCAGTAACAGGAAATTGGTAGATGGCAAAGTCTGAATTAAAGTCAACATGTGTACAGCCTTGACCTTGTCCCAACAGTGAGATTGACTCGAGGTCAATGTTGGGCAAAGTGGCATCTCTGGCCACTACCACGATGAACTGGGCATCCTTGGTGCACTGGACAGTCACTGGTGGCACAAAAACAGACATTGATCATTTTAAAGATTAGATATTATTGACCAAATGTAGAACACTTTGTTTTACCAGAATATTATTCTTTGAGTGGAATCATGCTTTAAGTTTCAGCATCCTCCACTGTTGTTCACACTATACTTTTTAATCAGTCAGTATAAGGCAACCAGAAAAAAAGTTGTCTCTGAAGAGAATGATAGTATTTTCAAAAACTCACCTGCCTTTCCAAAGTAGCAGTCTCGGCCATCAAAGCAGCAGTATATGGCTTTACATCCAGCAGCAGAGATATTTGCTCCACCACATGGGATTTTTACTTTTTCTGCCACATCACAGCTCTGGTCAGGAGGTTGCTTTGGTGGACTTGGCTTGTAAATGGAAGGTGTCTGTGTCACTGCAGGGTGCTGCAGTTGCTGTGGTTGAGGGACCTGCGGCTCCTGGGGAGGTGGAAGGACCTGTGGTGCCTGAGGATACTGAGGAGCCTTTGGTGGTGGAGGTTGAACCTGTGGCGCTTGAGGATACTGAGGAGCCTTCGGCGGTGGTGGAGGTTGGACCTGTGGTGCCTGAGGATACTGAGGAAACTTTGGCGGTGGTGGAGGTTGGACCTGTGGTGCCTGAGGATACTGAGGAAACTTTGGTGGTGGTGGAGGTTGGACCTGTGGCACTTGAGGATACTGAGGAAACTTTGGTGGTGGTGGTGGAGGTTGGACCTGTGGCACTTGAGGATACTGAGGAAACTTTGGTGGTGGTGGTGGAGGTTGAACCTGTGGCACTTGAGGATACTGAGGAGCCTTTGGTGGTGGAGGAGGTTGAACCTGTGGCGCTTGAGGGTATTGAGGAGCCTTCGGTGGTGGTGGAGGTTGGACCTGTGGCATTTGAGGGTATTGAGGAGCCTTCGGTGGTGGTGGAGGTTGGACCTGTGGCATTTGAGGGTATTGAGGAGCCTTTGGTGGTGGTGGAGGTTGGACCTGTGGCATTTGAGGGTATTGAGAGTACCGAGGAACCCTCAGCGGTGGAGGATGTGGAAGGACCTGTGGTGCCTGAGGAGGTGGAGAGCCCTTTGACATCGGTGGTGTGGGCTTCTGCCACATTGAGTCCTGAGCTTCTACCTCTGTCCCAACTGAGCACCCTAGCAGTACTAGTGCCACTAAAGAGGTGACACTCCAGCGCTTTGCCATGGTTTAACAGCAGTTTGACCTGGACAGTCCCCAAGTGTACCACTTACGTGTGCTGCCACATTTATATGTGACTAGATGTTTTAAAAACCCCACCTCTGAGGCCAGATTACCACCAATCACAGCTTCCTATCTTTTCAATAACCACTTAAAAGCTTCAGGGGTGTGTTATGTAATGTTTTTTACATGATAACAGGTTGATGATTTGATAAGCCGTTTGGCAAGTTCACAAGATCAGTTGTATGGGTGGGTAAAGGACGATGATGAAGCGGCCAACAGTCACTCTGAGAGTGTTAAAAAAGTAAAGGGGATGAAACACGTGTGTCCTGTCAGATCAGGTCACTGGATTGGATGACAGTTTGACATTAAAGTATTTATTGACAAGTCCAACATTTGGGTCACAAAAACCTTTATTAGAGGGCTTTGTGGCCTCAGGTTTTATTTGATGTAGCACACTCTGTCCCACACCATCACGTGTTAGATTTTACCAAAGTTTCCGACATGATTCAGTTTCCCTTGGCAGTTATCAAGTAAGCCAGCTAACCTTAGCTTAGTAAGGTAACGTGACTACATATCTATTACAAGTTAGTTAGCTAATAACAAATATTACTAGGTGCAAGCCAAAAAAGGTCAAACTTACAAATGAAATTTCAAAAAGGTTACCAAAACTATAATCTCCTTACTTGTGGCCATGCTGTGCTATTTTTTGTGTTACTGTTCTGGTGACACTGTCTGATGCTCCACTGCAAGAGACAGATGAGTCAGTCTCATCACACAGTGATATCTCTCAGGGAAAATGAAGGAAAATGACACATATACTGAAGTCTTCCCTGTAATACTCTGCTACTGTAACTGTGACACATTGTAACATTATAGGCCCGTGTGTGAAATACAGCGGGTCTCAGACCCCCCGAAGACGGCAAAATCAAATTTTCAGCGCGTCTTAAGCTAATTATTTACTATTTATCTTTATTGTAAAATTTATTTTCATGTTTAAATATTGAAAGGTGAGCAACACAGAAAATGCGACTGATGACAGTGAACAGGCAGCTGCTGACGTGGTTACCGGTGCCGGTTGTAATTCTGCGGCGCAATAATACATTCTGACCCCGCGGTTCCGCTGCTATTCATGATGTCTCTGTATAAACTGCGAATCTTTCAGAACAGCTGACCGGTGTCAGAAAAGCTCACAAGGTCAGTTAACAGTTAAATCCCGGTGAGTTAATGAAGGTATCCACGCTGTGCCAGCTGTGCGTAATATTACGCATAGTTTTGGAGAGGTGTGAGTGCACGTCTATTGAGTTTGTCTGAGCAGGAAACACAAGTGAAAATGATTTACTGAAAACGCGGAGCTTCTGCCTGTTTTTGATTATTTATCTATTTATTTGTTAACATTTATTTAGTTCCTCGTTGTGCGCCCAGACATTTTCTGCCTGTAATCAGAGCAGGTCACCTCGTGAGAACGTTTTTAATTACATTTCTTACTTTTTCCGCTGAGAATGAAAAATAGCGCATGTCTGATATGTATGTGTATACATACATACATACATACATACATACATACATACATATGTATTTTTTTTTTTGTACCGGCCATGCCACGAGACCCCCCGATTGTCATAGAATATTTCGCACACTGCCTTTATCAATACAGAGTATGCCAAGTTCGAACTTGTGTCTTTGGGAGTTTGAACTTGGCAAAACTTCTGAGAGCGAGAGGACGTAGTATTTACAGTGGGGACAACAGCTTCCTTGCTGACCTCACCAACCGGTGATTACACTTAACTGTAAATAATCTCAATAAACTCAAATGTCTGCTTAGGTAAAGTACACCGTCTTTAAAATGTCAGTGATGACACGTGTTGGGGAAAGTTTGGATTCCTGTTGGGAGTCTTTAAACTGCTGATTAAAACAATCAGTGGGATAGCATTTAGTGAATGAAACCATAGTGTTACAGTATTGAACCATTTTCTGGGACCATCTTGGGAACAGATCTCACACGTGTTTTAGAAAAATGAACCTCTTTAGCATTACAGCTAATCAGATCCATGTTGTTAAAGAGAAAATCCACTCTAAAATAAAATTCACATTATTTCTACGTAGTTACACAGCTCCGTTTGAACTCATGACTTTAACCAACTCTCTCCCAATCACAGCTTCCTATCTTTTCAAAAACCACTTAAAAGCTTCAGGGGTGTGTTATGTAATGTTTTTTACACGATTCAGGTTGATGATTTGATAAGTCGTTTGGCAAGTTCACAAGATCAGTTGTGTGGATGGGTAAAGGACGATGAAACACGTGTGTCCTGTCAGATCAGGTCACTGGATTGGATGACAGTTTGACATTAAAGTATTTATTGACAAGTCCAACATTTGGACTCAAAGGTCCGTGTGACCTCAAAATTTATGTGTCACCAAATGTTTATTTTACTAGTGCACAATGCACAGGACTTCTCCGATTTTGTTTAGTTAGCAGTTTGTCTTAAACCTATAATTAAAAGCCAAAGGTTAGATGACACTAAGAAGGAGGACAAACCACAAGCCAGGGGGCATGTAGATTCCTTCCTCAGAATCTGGAGCTAAGTTTTGCCATATTATCCGAAACTGCGCTTCAGCTCACGTGCTGTAATAAACCAACGAAAATATTACTCCAGTAGAAGTCACTTGTGTTCTACACAAATCCACAACAAAAGTAGCTTTTTTGTATACTCTGAGCCACACTTACTTATATGCTCTGTGCAAATGGTCCAGTATGATATTCTGACTCAAACCATTTCTAAACTAATATGCCAATCCAACAAATCCTTCTTCACTTCAGTTATAGCCTTAAAAGTGTTGACCATTTTTCCTTCAGAAGCTTTCCTCAAAAAGGTTGACATGTAGACAAATAAGTTCAATCTATTCTCTGTAGCTCTATGTAACCTTTGCTTAACAGCTGCCTTTGAGACTACAAGTAGCAATTACAGCATTACATTTAATTTCCCTCCAATTTAAAGATTATCTGGTCATCATGAGGCAAAGTGACTGAGAGCCAGTGGAACGTGACCACAAGCAGGAAACAAAAACACATCACCTGATAAGGAACGGTTTATTTAATTATTGTTTTACTTTTGTGATAACACCAGTGAAATAACTATCTTTGACATGCTAAAATGTAGCATAACAGTGGCACAAATATAGAAGAGTCAAAGTCAGCAAACTAACTCAGTAATTAACCAGCATAAGGTAATGGTCATACCAGACTATGCAAGGCTGTAGCAGCAAGGCCCCTGAGTGTATTGAATTGAGCTAGGGTGAGTTTTATTGCTTTTCAACTTTTCATTTGTAAGAGGAAGATTGTTTATTTCTTCTTTCAAAAGTTGCCTTGGAAGAGCCTCCTGATTTAACCATAGGATAACAGGCAAAGTTCTTGCCCTGCCAAAAGCAGACAAATACAATTTGTCATCAAAAACCTACTTAAGTAAATGTAAAATTATTGATTGGAGAATATACTCAAAAAAGCTCAAATGCTTAAAAAATACTAAATTATTATGATCAGAGTGCTTGTTTCTTTGGACCCTTAAATTAAATCTGCAGTTTCATTAAGTTTCTTTTGGGAAAAAACACATAAATGCACAACAGCTGCTCAAGAAACAAACTGACAACTATTTGCTGGCAAGCTAACTAAAAAGCTGGGGATGTGAAAACGAAAAAAAAAATGTCATGTCATACTTGTGTTTGACCATGTTGTGGAGCTATTTTCTTTGACTCAGCAACAACCAGACACCACGGATGCATCAATGGCAGGACACACACAACACACACTACACTACACAGTTGTGTTGTTTGAAATTCGCTACACTTCAATATATAAATCAAATAATAGTGAAATAGATACATTTTCCTCTGACCCTACTTTGGAAACAACAACTAGCCCATGCATTTTCTCCGGACCAAAATCAAAAATACAACATTTCAGGAAGTAAATAAGTAAATAATAAAATATTCTTACATTTTTCTTGCAAAATGTTTTGTTTCTGTTTTCTTAATTAATTTTGTGAAATTTTATTTGTTATTTAACTGTTCTCTTCTGGTTTGTTCATGTGTTTTGACAGTCAGTTACTGAAAATGACAATGAATTTATTCTATAGGAGGAGGACAAATGGATACATTTCAACAAATAACAAACGTGAGAACAATACAGATGGACAACTAATTCCACCACATGTGTTTGTCAGCAGTTACATTGCAGATTTAGATTTTATATACAAAACATTTGATCAGTTTATTTTAAATGATGACCTTTACTTTTGATACTATATTTTGTTGCTGCTTCTACTTAAGAACAAGTTTGAATGCAGGACCTTTACTTATAATTAAGTATTTTTCCATTGTAGTGTTACCACCACTTCCACTTAAGTAAAGGATCTGAATACATTCTCTACCACTGTAGCCTAATAAAATCAGTGGCGGAAAGTAACAAAGTACATTTACTCAAGTACTGTACTTAACTACGATTTTGAGATACTTGTATTTTACTTGAGTATTTCCATTTTCTGCCACTTTATACTTCTACTCCACTACAGTTCAGAAGGAAATATTGTACTTTTTACTCCATTACATTTATTTGATACCTTTAGTTATTATTGCAGATTCAGATTGATAATACAAAATAAAACCAACAAATACATTATGATGTAAGATAAGACTTTATTGATCCTTTGGTGAAAGTCACAAGCTACCTGGCATTTGGTATATATAGCAAAAAATAAGCCCCACCTTTACCAGCTGCAACACTGACATAATGTACATATTAATGCATCAATAATTACAAGTCAATATTATAATATACATTATTCTGAAATGAGCCAGTCTGCATAAAATAAATTTAGGGTTCCTTTAAGGAGAGCAACCATGCTGGACTACATACCCCACAATTCCAGGCGGTCTAATTCTCCGTGAATCAGTGCGTCCTCTTCGCAGGAGCAGAGCGACAGCGGCGTCCGTTCACTCACCGAGGAGATGAGCGGGTCAGACCGGCTGATATAAGACTTCATACCGGCGGAGATGTCTCTGTCATCCACACAGGGCTCAGACACGGGCAGCCGGAGGAGGAGGCCGACTGAACACACGCAAGGTGCGCGGCTCGAGCTTATATTTAGCTTGTGGTGGTGATGGAAAAAACTTTATTTGCAACAAGGCGACGGCGTCCTTAACAGCATGTGATATTAACGTTACATTCTCCATTTTAAATCTGTCACCATATTGTGTAGCAGGTAGTCACCCTGTTATCATTATGTGAATTAAAAGAGTGAAGACGAGCGGCTCTAGACGGGGCTGTTGCATATCGGACAGTCACGTCTTATTGATTACGACGTAGTTCCCCCCCAGTGTGAGTGCGTGTGTGCGCGCGCGCTACGGTCTCTGTCCGTGCCCAAATGTCCATGTTAAAACGTGCACATAAAAGTGTAATGGGACATTGGCAATCTAGTTTTGTTTTTTGTTTTTTTTGCTACTATGTAGCTGTCCAAACTAGGGCCAGAAATTGTAGAAAATAGACCATCACAATTTCCAAGGTGACATCTTAAGATTGCTTGTTTTGTCCAACCAACAGTCCAAAACCCAAATATATTGGTTTTACAATAATATAAAACAGAAACAAAGCAGCTCGGAGAAGACATTTTTGCTTGATAAATGGGGTAAAGCAATTAATCGATTATCAAAATAGTTATTTGATTAACTAATTGATTAATGGAATAATTGTTTCAGCCCTAGCCTGTTTCTAAAGTTTAAAAAACTGCCAAATCCGTAAGAGTCTAAAATAGGTAAGTTACCAAGTGTGAGTTCCTAAATTAAGTCCTGAATTCATGAATTCACTATAATTTATGCCCATCTTAATCTAGGTAATAATCAAGTAGTGAGTAGTGAATTAAACTAATGCTGCCAACCCCCCTTTGTCAGTGCACATTCACTACCACTCAGTGGTTCTTTTTACGTTTGTGCATATTTCAGGAAGCAAAGATAAAAACAGAAAGAGGAAACAAAACAAGACTCTACTTTAAGAGTGTGGAGGGACTGTTTTGAACTGTTTAAAAGGGGAAGCCACGATTATTCTGCTCGCTTGTCCCATGATGCCAGTGATTTGTCAGTATTTGTTCATTCATCAAGGCCGTATCTTGTGAGAGACAAACCCTTACAATTGAATGAACGATTCAATGCCTTTTTTTCCCTTTACTTAATTGCAGTCATACCTCTGTTTTCCCTTTGGAACAAATCCAGATGTTGTCAGGCAGTCAGAGGCAGTAATCAGTTCAAAGAGAGGTAGGCGGAAAGATAGAAGCACTCTGTGCCCTTAAGGGGAGGTGTGTTTTCACAAAGTACTGAATATGCCTCAAGACATTAACACGCATATAAATCCAAACAAAAGTTTAATGTCATTGAAGTGCTGTGAAAAATTGATAGAGGGGATGCTGAGGATCATGTGCTATGCGTGTCGTGGCTCTTTGGCTCAAGTCTTAGAGGTTGGGGGTTTGGGAGGGTAATAATTTTGGAAGCAATGTGTGTTCGATATGTTAATATTTTATTTGAAGCCTTTTTACCAATTCAGCTGTGTCAGTATTGATGGAGGTGTGATTCTGGGCAGTACAATGTCGGCTATGTCGGGAACGCCAGTAATTTGACTCGCCTTTCTGACTCTACACTGTAATTAAAGAAATAAAGTGTGTAACTGTGTAACAGACCAGTATCAAGTCAGTGCAAGTGGACGTTGTTCTCAAGACAAACACTTGTCTTGTGTGTCAGTCTGAGATTTCTCAGCTGTCTTATTATCTTTCCAATAAATGTTTAAAGTCCCCCTCCACTCAAAATGTGCTCACCTTAAATCTGAGTTTAACACGTGTGCGTGTGAGCAGGAATATGTAACATCAAAACTAGTTCGGAAGCCAGGTGTGGTCCAATATGAAACTAACACGAGTGTGATGTAGAAAATGGACTTATGTTTTCATAGATTATGGATTTTTCAATGAGGAAGAAGAAGTCGATGTAAGAAGAACCAGATTTTTTAACTAGGTAATAAGCATATCAGACATGTCTGGAGGAGATCAGAGTTTTGGCATGCTGTAGATAAAGCCTTAAAACTGCCCTCGTAAAATTCACACAATCAATTCAACAGTATGATTTAGCAACACACTCAAAAGTCACAGGTTTAGGCACGTTTGTGTCTGCTTATTAATATGTTAATAACATCCAAAAGTCATTGTACATTCACTGCACCAAAACAACAAACTGAATTAAATTAAATTATATTAATTAAATACAAGTATTATTTACTAAATTACCTGACAATAAGGAAAATATCGTTCTATACTATGTCTGTCTGTCTGGCCCATAGACCAATATTACAGTAACCTTATCTGTGTTCTCAGTAGTTTCAGTACTGTCTTTGTACTTTTCATTAAAGGATTGTATTTCCTGTAATAATTCTGTCATCATGTTGACCAATATTTCGGCTACTTACTCTGCGACTATATAAAACATATTTTAGTTTTCTTAGTGTAATTAGTTTCTTGCTTGGTGTTGCAGATCATCCATGGGAGCATAATCCCCAGGCAGCTCACAATCATGAACAGATCCATGACCGACTGTGTGGAGATCCACAACCGAATTCAACAGACACTTGCACTCCATCTTCACATCACTCCGTATGTCCTGCACTGTGCACAACCAAATGCACGTCTGCACATGCATGTGAGTACTGGGTACCAACTTATTTCAATATTTTTAACAGCAATGTTGATGTGCTTTCAAACATTTATTTGTCATTTTAGGTCCAAGCTGTCATGCCTGTGACGAAAACTGGGTGGAGATCCAAAGCAAGAGAACCATCAGAGCAGAGAACGAAGTGGAAGCCAACAAACTGGTCAACAACTACAGGGTAAGAAGCCTAAAGGCAAATGTTTTCCTATGCAAGTCAAAAGTGGTTTCAGTGCAGCACAGCTGGCAGGGCGGTTCATCCCTCAAACTGTGTGTGTGTCTTTTTTTGTCAGTTTGGTTTTAGAAAATGGAAGAGCCATGTGACAGAGCGTCCGTTTGAAGACAGGTCGGAGGTTGTGAAAGCGCTCTACTCTGAACTGAACGTGATTAAACCACATTCAGGTACAAGTTATAGTGCTCGTAATTCAGGTTCATTACAACTTGGGCCTTAATGTCGCAGATGTGGCCATTGTTTGTCTTTGTTATGATGACTCTGTACTCACCAAAGTAATTACTGAGATCCGGGAACACTACAACAAAAGTACAACGATATCTGACGGGGCAAGAAATGAGCCATACATACAGGCTGTTAACAAACCAACAGTTCAGCCACATTACTAACAACTTTATTTGGAGGTAAAACAGACAGCAAAACTGTATTCGCATAACCAACGCAAGCATAGTAGGTCTAAGTTGAGACAAGAAGTCAGTCTGTAAGCTGTGAAGGAAGGATGTTTTCACTAATTTTACTGTGTGCCTTTGCTTTCTCTTTCAAATAAGTTTGGATAACCTGGTTAACTGTCTGTCTTTCTTGACCTGTCTGACTTGTTTTCATAGATGTAAAAACTACAAAAATAAGATCCAAGTTGTAATAAACCAACATTATCCTTTATATATAAATAACATGGAGACACATTATTATTGTTTCTGCTGGATAACTTGTCTACCTTTCACTAATGATTTTGTCTTCCTGGTGTCAGGTCATCTCATCACATGTGGAAATGTAGCGTATGTGTTTCTCTTCGGTTGGTGGATCTCTCTGGCGTATTTCCTGGTCGGCATACTTATGTTCATCACTATCGCTGGTGTACCGTACGGTAAGTGAGCCAGTCAACAGAGATCAATGAAAATGTTTATTATTGATCAGATATTGTCCTCATGAATTTTGTTTCTCACTCTTCAGGCAAGCTTTGCTGGAAGTTGTCCCGCTACTTCTTGTGGCCATTCGGCAAGTCAGTTCACGAGGTACTGTTTGGGTTCAGTTGATGTTTGGGATGTTCCTCCTGTTGTCTCTTTTCCTTTTTCTACTAACTGAAATGAGGAAGAAGTGAATCCTGTCGTTTCCTCATAGTCTCTCACTGACTTGTGGTCATGAAAGCAGATGTCTTGCTTTTACTTAATAACACCGCAAGTCTGCAACACTACACAATACATCTGCTGCAACTCGTTATTGCAATATACTGGTGAGGATGGAGTTGAACACATTTAAACAAATTCCCATCAACATTCTTTTTTTATGATTTAAGTTAGGGATTAGAGAAGAGGAAGATTTGGAATCTTGATTGTGATTGTGATTACACTAGATTAAATGTAAAGGTGGTGCTCCAGTGAGCCAGAAATAACACTTTCCTCTGTGTTTCTCCAGATTGGAAATACATTAAGGAGATGTTGTGAGCAAACACCAGACTGTGAGTGTGACATAGGCGGGATGGAAGATAACTCGCCAGTTCTGCTGCCTTCGCCAACAGAGGTGCCAATCCCAGAGTTGCCAGGACGACCTCTGCACACTCCCTACTGGGTAACTTTCCGCACTTAAAATATACATATAGACAATACATGAGCACCTTTATATATATGACTATCTAATTTCTCATCTTGTTGTGTAGCATCGTTTCTCCACCTACGTGTGGCTGCTGCTGGGATATCCTCCTCTGGTGGTCATCCACACCCTGGCCTGCTTCTTTTCCTGGATCCTGGTCTTCACCATCCCCGTTTCCAAGATGAACGCACGCACCCTGGGCGTCATTCTTCTCTTGGCTCCTGAGGATGTCTCGGTCTCCACCTGCTCACAGAGGAAGGCGAGAGAGAGATTTAATATTAATCATCCACAGCACATAAACCTGGAGAGATCATTCAGTGTTGGTTTTATGCTCATGCATCAGTTTCTTTATTTTTTCTTGACCCTTAGCATCAAGGCTATGAGACCAGAGCCCTGCTGTGCTGCTACCACGCTGTAAACTGGTACTACTACAAGTACACTGTTGATGGGATCAATGTGTTCGCTGTCAGTATCCTTTACCAGTATATGTGAAGTATGTGTGTGTGTGTCAGTGTGTCATATGAAGACCTGTTATCATCTTTGACCCCCGTTTCAGACCTCCTCCCTCTAGTAATAGTTGCCATGGTAATTGGATATATTGACAGAGAAAACCAGTTCGCCAGCTCTGAGGTCAAGTTCGCCATAGCAATTGGCTCCATCATACCTCTGTCTTATTATATTGGCATGGGCATTGCCAGGTGAGCTGTTTTCATTACCTTAAAACACACCTGTAAAGTGACTTTAGGTGAAATTGAATTTGATGTTGCCCCATACATCTAGTGTACCAAAAAATGAGTTACAGGTTTTCTTACGATCATTTTTGGCACTTGCAGTATCTCAGCCCAGTGTAACTTCGCTGTGGGTGCAGTGGTGAACGCCACCTTCGGCTCCATCACAGAGTTGACCTTTTACATCACAGCCCTGCTCAAGGGTCATCAGGCTGCCAACCCGTGTCTGCAGGAGGTTGTTAAAGCAGCACTGACAGGCACGCTGCTCGGATGCATCCTCTTCATCCCTGTGAGGCAACCTGCACATACCCTTCCCTTACAATTATCATACTGTATTATTTCAACCTGTACACTCAATGAGGAATTAAATCAAATCAGTGAATCAGTTACATCACAGTGGAGACAAATGTCATGTTGAAAATACACAACACCAACACAGCATGAATGAATGAATGAGGCTCGTTGCTTTGTCTTTTTCTCAGGGCATCTGTATGATAATCGGAGGGCTGAGACACAGCGAGCAAACATTCAACAGTCGCTCTACAGGAGTGAGCTCTGCGTTGCTTTTCATCTCTGTAGGAGGCAAGTAAACCAGTACATATGTATATGCTGTATGCTGTCACCTAGCTATACATGTTTGGATGTGTCAGACACAGGTGGCGATAACAACAAAAGAAGATACAGAACTATTTATGAAATCAAAATATGAAACAATTTTCTGTTTTGTAGCAGTATTTTTAGATGCGAACCACCTCATGAAACTGGCTTCTAACTTACTCACAAACTCATTCGTTGACATTTAGTTAGATGCAGTTTCTAGCTGTTCGGTCATTCTCACACATGTTATACACTGCCAGCAGCAGTTCAGACTTCCAGGTGCAAACATGTTGTTTTTGCCTCCTGAAGACAAAAAAAAAAAAAGTAGTAGCTGCTTAAAATTTTGACACTTTTTTACAGCTGCTGTTTTCATTGTGTTTGTGTGTTTTTAAAGTTTTACATTTAAAACTTGCACCACCTGTTAGCTAATAAAAGTTAGTCACAATCTCCAGTGGATATTAATTAACCAAATTAAAAAACAGTTCAACTAGTGGCTGTTAAAGAGTTTGTAAATTAATTAAAAATTATTTCTCTTCCTAAATACTGTCCATGAATCAGGCTTAACATGAATCTTTTTTAAGACACTTGACCATCAGAGAAGTAATTGTCTGGAGAAATAGAAAGTCACATGATCAGAGATATTCTAAGAAGGGATGTGTAAATTATTTCAATAATGCCCAAGTTCATACATAATTCATGATGGTGGTGATGGTGGCAGCAACAGAACCAGCTGTACAAGTGTTTGTTACACTCTATTTCTGTCTGCCAAAACTGAAATCAGCTGCAGAATGAAAACATTACTAAAATGTTATACGCTGACTCATCCCCCTGACTGTCAATGGCAGGTGTGTTTGCCCCCACGCTGTTCTCCAAGGCTTATGGAAATCTGGTGTGCGACGCCTGCACCAACTCCACTGGAGGAAACAGCAGTGGGCCGTTTGTCTGCCACAGCTGCCACTACGATCTGGTCGGCGTCATTAGCCAGGAGGAAACTCCCGAACCTTTGAGCACATTGTAACAAACAATATATGACTTGCATACACTGTATTATGTATAATGTGATTTTTTTTTCAACAGAACAATGGTACATTGTTCCACAACCATGTTGAGTAAGAATTTATATATATTTTTCATTCATATACTGACTGTAATATAAAGGAATTAAAGGACCATACTAGTGATTTTGCATGTTTTAGCCCTTGATTGTAGGTGTGGACCTTCCAGGGAGCCATTTCAATTACATTCAGTACATTATAAAAATCACTTGAAACATGCTTCACATAATGTAATCTATTGATGGAAACAAACAAACATCATAGCCTGTATTTCTTTATGTCAAAGTTGCACTATTGTCACTGTGCTGTGAGCAGAGGCTCTTTTGAAAACTCCTCTTGTTGGTGCATTTAAGGAAGCTCTGACATCCAAGTGTCAAGAGCTAACTTTACTCTTTCCACAGTGTCCATGTTTGCTTGTTATTTGTCTTCTTGGTTGGATTTTCAGCTGCAGACTCTAAAGTCTCTAAAGATTTTGGAAGCTGAATGCACCAACAAGGAGTTTTCAACATGTTTCTCTTTAAGTTGATTTTCATTCTAGTGAAACAAATGCAAAACAAATATAAAAAAAAATCAATCTAAAAAAAAACTAGTCTATGCTGTAAGACCAGAGGCAAATAAGCTAAAACCTGTGAAGTCACCATATGGTCTTTTGAGTTTCTAAAGGAATTGAGTAAGCTGTTACACCTTCTTTATTTTTCTTCTCATTTATTGTGTGTGTTCTTGTCGTCAGGCCTCTGGTGTACACGGTGTCTGCCCTCTTGCCAGTTGCCTACATCATTGGCCTGATATACACACTGAAGACGCACTCCCACATTTATGACATTCATGTTGGAGAAGGACAGGGTATGAGTCTCCCTCTCACGAATCACAGTTAATGGCTAACACAAAACTGTACCTGTAGTGTTATTACATTACCATACAGTGAACAGTGAGGGCACAGTTGTCTGATGCTAACATACCACACCATTATCTCTTTGTTTGTCTGTGCAGTGACTGACCATGGAGCAGTGGTCCACTGGTCACGGTGGAGGTCTCTGGTCATCCTCATCATGGCCACCGTGCTCACGTCCGCTTGTGCCGATCTTGTCACCGAGCACATCCAGCCCATACTAAACCAGCCCAACATCTCTCAGGTCAGGACATGCACCTGAGCGTGCTCAGGCAGTTTTAATTTGGTCGTTTCCTCCGGGCCGTGCAAACGTTTGTCTCTCTTTCTCCAGTATTTCATTGGGGTGACAGTTCTCGCTATGGTTCCTGAGATCCCGGAGATTGTTAATGGGATCCAGTTTGCACTCCAAAACAACATCAGTCTTAGGTAAATCCTGTGTTTATTAAAAAGGTACTTGGAGAATTTAACAAGTGATATCTGTAGCTAAATGATTTGTCTTTTTTCAGCTTGGAGGTGGGGATCTGTATTGCTGTTCAGGTCTGCATGCTACAGATTCCAATTCTGGTCTTATTTAATGCCTTCTATGTAAGACACCCTTTCTTCATTTTGACCTTTGATTCATTCATATAAATACCTACGGTTTTATAGTTTCTGTAATCAAACACCGTCTCTGTGTTGGATAGGATGTGGGATTTGTGCTGTTATTCAGTGACCTGCACCTGTGGGCCAGTATCTTCAGTGTGATTCTTGTCAACTACATCTTCATGGACGGAAAGTCTGATTATTTTCAGGGTAAGTTTAGAGTGTTTTAAGTGTAATAAGACATAGAACTTCCTTTATTAAGGGTTCGTACAAAGTCTGAATGTTTGGAAAATGCTTAATTTTAACCGTTATCTTTTCAAGGTTAGGAATATACTTGAATTCGAATATACTCCTTGAAAAATGCTTGATTTTCAACATGATGTGGCGTTTCATCTACACAATCACTCATGTAAACCAAAAATATTTTAATATTTCAAATGAAACATTCCCGTCGTCATTTGTTTGAGGTCTTCTGGTGTCTCACACCAGCCGCTCCGCATCATGAGGACGACTGTCTGCTCTCAGATGATTGCTGTTGGTATAAAGGAATTCTGTAAACTCTATTTTTCGCAATTGCATTTATAGTAACATGTTAGATGTGATGACAAAAGCTTCGAGAGTCTGGAAATTTTTGGTTTAGGTACCTTGAAAGTGCGTGAGTTTTACTCTTAAAAAGCTGTACGAACCCTGTTTGTTGGGAAACGTGCATTTAAATGAATAGAAAGGAAATCATCTTCAAATTATGTTTTTTTCAATCACCCAGAAACCTCTAGTTAACCAATCTTTACCTCGTGATGTGCTGCCCTCTTGTGAAATATGTAAGATTAGAAAAGAGAGGAAAGCAGAGTGACCCTCTATCAATGTATGCGGTCCATACTGTAGGTTCCACGTTTGAGCTCATTAATTACAGACTGCATATACTTTGCATTGCTGCTGACTGTTTTTAAAGCTCAGGTTGAATCCCTGGCATTGCTTTCCTTCCCTTTTTATGCTTTGAAAAACGACTTGCTGAAGATTTATCACAGTTAACATTTGCTTTACTTTACTTACTAGTTTCGTCAACATTGTGTTATAATCGCACTGCAAGCTGGGACTGTTTTAAAAACTCTCCTTGTTGATTTAGTTAAGAACACAGTGGCCGCTGATATTTGTGACTCAGCTGCCAAAGAGCAGTACGTTCACAGTGCTACGTTGTTGGATGATTCAAACCTAGAAGACAAATAATCAGCCAATTAGGATGATGTGATGAGGATGTAAATGTGGTTGTTTATTGCATTTAAAAGTATCTATTCAGGTTTAGTCATTTATCTGGATAACTTTGCTGAATTACCACAACAGGTCTTTTTATGAGTCAGTGATCCTGAGAGTGTTCTGGTTTTTATTCAGAAAAGTTATCCCGATAACTCAGTAAACCGGCCAAACACGCCCCAGGAGGAGTTGTCACAACAGTCCCTGAGTGCATCTGAATTTCATTATGATTACAACATATTAACACTGATTAAAAACTTTCCATATAGTTATAATGTAGTTTTGTTAAAGAATTGATACGTGCTAATCCAGTATGGTGGTTTGTCATCTAATGTTATTTCCTGTCTTGTTTTTTCCTCAGGCACAGCTCTAGTGGTCGTCTACCTTATTCTACTGGCTCTGTATTACTTCGCTCCGTCTCCAGCAGGCTGCTGACTGTGGGACTGACACAGTTACACCTGTTTAAGCTTGGAGGACTCTGAATGTGCAAATTCAGTACCACTCCCTGTTGATGAGATTTTATCCTGAATAATCATGTGTGAATCCTGACATGAGCTTTTTATTTTGTTTCTTTGCCTGTTTCCTAAATTATACAAATGACAAAACTGAAACTTTTAATCTCAAGTAGGTACTTATTTTGACTGAATGAACATATTATTCCTACTACTGTAAAATGTACAGTTTGTAAGCTAACATATTTACTCATAACTTCGCATGGTCTGTGAAAGAAAAGCAGTATTTTTACAATGCAAATGGATATTATAATGTAAACTTTCTGCACTAATGCTATTTTGTTTAAGGTACTGTTGTAATACATTTTGTATACTTTTAAACTTCAGAATGTTAAAAAGGTACATGTTTTAGAGTTAATGATATAAGTGACATTATTTTAAATACAACACCGGCACCCTGTAGTTGGAAAAAGTGGCATGTCTGGCTGCGCTTAGCAAGAACAATGGCGATATCTGTCAATACAACATTTTGAAAAACTGGCTGCCTGTGTTTTTATTGTTTGTACAGACAGGAATTACAAAACATAATGTACTTTACAGCCATAATTGCTTTTGAGGAGACATCCACTTTATCTCCCAAGAGTTTATGTAAAGTGACATGCACACCATACCGACATGCAAGAGATCATTTAACTTTCATTAACATCAAAAATGATGCAAATATAAACATCTCATATGCAAGGCAGTACATTTACTAAGTCCAAGCACAGACTGTTGCTTCACAATAAGATATAAATAAGGCCATAACATGTCAAACTTAACAAAAATTAACTGAAGTGGAGTTTTGAATGTGAAAATGGTTTATGCATTATGATACAAAAAGTTTTAGATGTGTTAGCTTAGTATTGTACCAACACAGTTACAGTGAACGTGTGAAATAAAATGCTGCAGATACTCGATATTCAAATTCAAGATAGGAGGTGAAAAAAAGAGGCAAACGTGTGATTCGATACAAGCAGCTGGGAGTACTACTACAGTATTTAAGCTTTACAGTCCACAGTAACCGCAAAAGATTTGTTTTCATCTGAAGTCATCTCAGCGTACCAAAATCTGTTTTCACAAAAATGACAGCCTGTTGACATTTTGGCAATAGTGTTTGCAGTGTCTGATCACAGTATTTAACATCCTGAGTACGCCTTACATACTCTACCTTGTTACTAGTTAAAAAAGCCCCATGCCACTTATTTTTCAAAGTACCACAGCACTACGTTCTCTAGATAAACAAGGCCAAAAGTTAAAAAAATATTAATAATACAGCCTATGTTACAGTATAAAAAGGTTAAAATGGAGTTTTGGCATAAAGTGGGGACTGAAATCACAATGAAACCAGGTGGAAAAAGAAATGTAGCAACATGTTTTACTATAATTCAAGGTTTTGTAATAAAACAAAACAGCAGCACAGTGATTAAAAATAAATAGATAAAAAAAAACATCTGTGGATTGAAGTTCATGAAAAATCTTTAGCTGCAAGTGGCATCTCCTGATGAATCATGAGCAGAAAGGTTCAGAAACAAAAGGCTCATGTGGAGAGCACCATGTAATTCATGGGGGGGGGGGGGGGGGGCACATGTACATAGTTAAGATAGTAATGAACAAATCAAAATCTTGATTTACAGAAATATAAAAACAATACGTGTGACATTTTGGAAATTCAGAAGGCACCGAATGAAATAAAAAGGCTCGAGAATCACTGGGGAGCTACAGGTGTATAAACTCATTTCTAACTGAATAAGAGGCACGGGAAGATTCACAGTGAAGTCACAGATGTTTTAAAGAGGCTTTGGGGTTTTCATCTGATCACGAGGCCTAATGAGACCAGTGAGGGGAACATTTTTCAATTTGACCGGTAGAGTTATAATCACAACTCGACATCAGCATGCAATCAGAAAACTCCTCGAGGCTAAAACATGATTCCTTAAATAATTGACCTATTGAGACTGTTAAGTATCACAGTTATAACGTGTGTGTGCTTTATCAGCAGTGTGCCTCCTTTCAGACAATCTGGCTGATTTCTAACTAAATGGAAATGTTAAGTTTACATCAGCACAGTTTGACAGTAATTATTGATCTAACCTATGTCACAGACTGAACATGTGTCAAAGATGGCAGCAGTGTGCAACGCGTCGTCACTTCAGCAATAGTGAAACAAGCTGATCTCAGCCTCTGAATGAGAGCTAAAGTTACACTAGCAGAAGCAACATTCATTTTGCCTTTCAAGAAGAAGAGGTCTTTGGAACATTTAACTATTCCTGCTCATGCTGCGCAAGTTTCTGTGACAGTGATGAGTGGTAAAACAAACAAAATAAAAACTGAGGAGCACACTACATAGCGGACCCAAAATGACAAGAGCAAGTACATGGAAGTGGAAATGTCCACACTGATGTATGGGCTTCTGATGGATGTGTGCCAAGTCAAATTTTACACGTTCACATACAGAAAACTCAAAACATTGCACTTTGCATTAAAAAAACAAACACAAAAAAGCACACACACATTTACATAAGACTAAAGTAAAAAGGCATTCAAAGTTTTTTCATAACCACCTGACATCAGAATTTTCTTTGTCCTTTTGAAAACTTTTCTGCCAAGTTTTGAGCAATTTTAGAGCCAGTGCTGCTGCATCACATACCGCTCCCTTCAGTCTCTGTGCGCCGTCTATTTGAGCCGCTGAATTAGTGTGTGTGTCAGTCCCAAGCTGAGCAGCTGAAGGGTGGACAGCTGGGCTACGTGAGGGAAAGTTTTCAGCAGCTTCTCCAAGGTCAGTTCCAGCAGGCTGGGCACCACCAACCACACTTTGTACAAAGAGCCTGTCCTCCTGTTCCCAGACATGTTGACGACACCGCCGTGGACGTACATACAGCCAGCCTGAAGAAGAGGAACAGTAGCAGAAATTAGAGCTGCGACAATTAGTTGATTAATCGCTTAGCAACATAAAATTAATCATCAATCATGAAATTAAGCAATTTTTAAGCAAAAACCCCAATTATTCTCTGGTTTCAGCTTCACCAATGTGAGGCTTTTCTCTGTTTTATATCATAGTAAATTGAATATCTTTAGCTTTTGGGCTGTTGGTCAGACAAAACAAGACATTTGAAGATGTCACTCTGGGTTCTGGGAAACGATGAAGGGCATTTTTCACTACTTTCTGACATTTTATAGACTAAACAATTAATCGGTTAATAGTAAAAATAAAAACAGATTAATTGATAATGAAAATAATAATTAGTTGCAGCCCTACGGCAAATAAAACTGGTGTCTGCCTCCGTGTAGATTTCTTTTCTCACCCGGTGCACAAGAGAAATCTGCTGACCAAGTTAGATGTAGACGTGTGTGAGTGATATGCGACTAACCGGAGTGACTGCAGCACAGTGAAAGTAGGCTGGTTCTGGCATGACGGCAGGCAGCTTGACCCACTGGAAAGTCTGCAGGTTGATCTTCCACAGGTCAGATAGGATCAGCTCTCCGTTATAACCCCCACATATAAACACCTCTGGAGATAGAAACAGCGAGACATGGTTAAAAACAAAACATTTCAGACAGGTGTGTCCAGATAATGCTGTGTGAAATTCTCCTTACCATCTTTGATCTGCACACAGCTGTGACAACGGCGGGCAGCAGGATATCCTGTCATGATCATTTAAATAAAGTTAATTCAATGTGTGGTCTTCAGATCCTTTATTCAGCAAAAAACAAACTAATCATGGATCACAAACCTATTTTTTCATGAGGTTTGGTGACTATTTCCTCCCAGTAATTTGTCTCCAAGTTATATGCATGAATCTGATGAAGACAAATAATATAAAATGGATCAAATGAAGGACTAACACACTGTTTTTCTGTCAAATGTTTGTCTACGTGCTCGCTTCTCTCACCTTGTGCAGGGGATATGACGTCCAGGAAGTCCCACCTCCTAAAATGTATATTCTCTGTCCATCATGAGCTAGTTCATGTCTGTACCTGTAAAATCAAGCAGTCGTTTTCAGCCTATTCTAATAAATGATCTGGGGATTCACTGTAGGTCACACACACACACACACTGCTGTCTGACCTCTCCTCAGGTAGATCTGAGGGTGCGTTGTTGGGTTTGAGGTGCGTCCACTCTCTGGTGGTCAGGTCCAGCCTGTGCAGGTCGGTGCTGTAAAGGTAGCCTGTTGTCCCTCCAAACACATAGAGGTAGCCGTTTATGATGACCATCGCCTGGAAACGGAGAATGCTGACAGATGTTTGTTGGTGGAATACACAGCTACATATAGTAGTCAAAGAGTTATGAATAACTGATGACACAGAGCAACATTTGAGGACTTCAGCTATATATCTAAACCAGCTGTTAAAGAGACAAACACCGTTACCTGTCCGTAGATCTTGTTGGGTTTCTTCCCTCTGCAGTTGAGCAGGTTCCATCGTTTGTACTGAACGTTGCAAACATGGACGTCATTGCCGTTATTTTCACCAAATGGAATCCCAGTGCCACCAAACACAAGCAGGTTGTTGCCGTGTAAAACAGCTGAGAGAGAGCCGTCAACACAATCAGTCTCTACTGCAGTTTAATATCTTGCTTAGTATCCATAATAAGGTTGGTTCGACTCTACATACTGGACCATTTCACTCCCTGAAGCTTTGAGTTGAAGCTTCAAAACTAAAGTACACAAGATGGGGGAGGAAAAATCTGTATCATAGGCCTCCAGTGAATTTTGGACCACTCCTGGCACCATAGAGCAATGTTTTGATGAACGGGTCCCCATGTTGTTTGTAGCTCACGTTCTACCAGCATGCGCATGATGCAAATGCACGGCACTAGCATCAACAGTTGATGGCAATAACACACACACACACACACACAGTAAAAGGTGAGGCAATAAAAGAGGAGAGACAAAGACTGCAAGTTTATGTAGACAAAACATCTTTCAAAACATTCAAAAAGGTTTTGCAGATGTTTCATGAAGAAGTTTTTGCCATAG